>JAIFKI010000007.1:42371147-42576147 GCA_025389145.1 Misgurnus mizolepis
GTAAACAAAGCCTTATATCTCCGCATCAGAACATCGTAGAGACACGGGGGTTGGACCGTTTGACTCGTGACTCGGAGGGTAATCACTAGTGGATGCCATTTTTTTCCCTAGCAACCAAATACAGTACCCTAGCAACAGAGTAAACAAAGCCTTATATCTCCGCATCAGAACATCGTAGAGACACGGGGGTTGGACCGTTTGACTCATGACTCGGAGGGTAATCACTAGTGGATGCCATTTTTTTTCCCTAGCAACCAAATACAGTACCCAAGCAACAGAGTAAACAAAGCCTTATATCTCCGCATCAGAACATCGTAGAGACACGGGGGTTGGACCGTTTGACTCAGTGACTCGGAGGGTAATCACTAGTGGATGCCATTTTTTTTCCCTAGCAACCAAATACAGTACCCTAGCAACAGAGTAAACAAAGCCTTATATCTCCGCATCAGAACATCGTAGAGACACGGGGGTTGGACCGTTTGACTCGTGACTCGGAGGGTAATCACTAGTGGATGCCATTTTTTTCCCTAGCAACCAAATACAGTACCCTAGCAACAGAGTAAACAAAGCCTTATATCTCCGCATCAGAACATCGTAGAGACACGGGGTTTGGACTGTTTGACTCGTGACTCGGAGGGTAATCACTAGTGGATGCCATTTTTTTCCCTAGCAACCAAATACAGTACCCTAGCAACAGAGTAAACAAAGCCTTATATCTCCGCATCAGAACATCGTAGAGACACGGGAGTTGGATCGTTTTACTTTTGGCTTGGAGTATAATCATATATGATCTCCAGAATTTTGTCACGGCAAGCACCACTCACATTTTCTTCAGGAAATGTACCTATCTAGTTATATCTTATTATTCTTATGTCTGCACACTTTTTCGGCGCGTAACTCGTCCCACACGGTTTGTCGTAGACACACGAAAGAGGGCTCAAATTGACCGGATTATTGAGGAGAGGTGTGCTATGACTTTTATAAGAGATCGGGTGCAGGATTTCCGAATAGGGGGCGAAAAACCACCCGAAAAATCCCATTGACTTAACATTGGGCCGAACTTTGACGGGTCATAGCTCCGCTCGAGGATTTGGTAGAAACATGTGGGTTATAACATTTGAAGAGGGTGGTAGGCTCTGTAAGAACATACATCACAATGGGGTGTAAGCTGTACCCCTGGGGTGTAAGAGGCACCCGAAATTTCCCATTGACTTATAATGGGGCAGGGAACACGCCCATATAAGGGAATAAAATCGTTCCAGATGGGATATCTTTGCTTTACAGTGTCGTAGAGATAAGTGGGTGGGCTCATTTTACTTGGGCATCCAATCAGTCTCTCAGGATCATCCCAGAGCTATTAAGCCACGCCCCTAGCAACAATTTTGGGCACCTTAGCAACTTCTCCCATAGACTGCCATTATAAAATGCCCAGATCGATATCTTTGCACCACAGTGTCATAGAGACATGGGGGTGGGCTCATTTTACTCAGGCATCCAATCAGTCTCTCAGGATCCTTACATAGGTATTAAGCCACGCCCCTAGCAACCACTTTTGAGCACCCTAGCAACATAAAATTCAAACAGTTATATCTCGGCATCAGAACATCGTAGAGAAACTGGGGTTGGACCGTTTTACTTGTGACTCGGAGTATAATAACTAGCCACATCATTGGCCACTCCCAAGCCACGCCCCTAGCAACTAAATTTGAGCACCCTAGCAACAGAATAAACAAAGCCTTATATCTTCGCATCAGAACATCGTAGAGACACAGGGGTTGGACCGTTTGACTCGTGACTCGAAGGGTAATCACTAGTGGATGCCAAGAGGTGTTAAGCCACGCCCCTAGCAACCAAATATGAACACCCTAGCAACAGAATAAACAAACCTTTATATCTCCTCATCAGAACATCGTAGAGACACGAGGAATGGATCGTTTGACTCGTGACTCGGAGGTTAATCACCAGTGGATGCCATTTTTTTCCCTAGCAACCAAATAAAGTACCCTAGCAACAGAGTAAACAAAGCCTTATAACTCCGCATCAGAACATCGTAGAGACACGGGGGTTGGACTGTTTGACTCGTGACTCGGAGGGTAATCACTTGTGGAAGCAATTTTTTCCCTAGCAACCAAATACAGTACCCTAGCAACAGATCAAACAAAGCCTTATATCTCCACATCAGAACATCGTAGAGACACGGGGGTTGGACCGTTTGATTCGTGACTCATAGTGTAATCATTATGGGATGCCAATTTTTTTCCTAGCAACCAAAAACAGTACCCTAGCAACAGAGTAAACAAAGCCTTATATCTCAGCATCAGAACATCATAGAGACACGGGGGTTGGACCGTTTGACTCGTGACTCAGAGTGTAATCACTATGGGATGCCAATTTTTTCCCTAGCAACCAAATACAGTACCCTAGCAACAGAGTAAACAAAGCCTAATATCTTCGCATCAGAACATCGTAGAGACACAGGAGTTGGATCGTTTTACTTTTGGCTTGGAGTATAATCATATATGTTCCCCAGAATTTTGCCACGGCAAGCACCACTCACATTTTCTTCAGGAAATGTACCTATCTAGTTAGTGGTGCTTGCATTTATGCAAAGCATCACTATTATTATTGCTTTCGGTTATTATTATTCTTCTTATATCTGGACACTTTTTCGGCACCTAACTCGTCCCGCACGGTTTGCCGTAGTCCCATGAAAGAGGGCTCAAATTGACCGGTTTATTGAGGAGAGGTGTGCTATGACTTTTATAAGGGATCGGGTGCACGATTTTCGAAAGGGGGGCGAAAAACCACCCAAAAAATCCCATTGACTTAACATTGCGCCCAACTTTGACGGGTCATATCTCCGTTCGAGGATTTTGTAGAAACATGTGGGTTACAACATTTGAAGAGGGTGGTAGACTCTGTAAGAACATACATCACATTGGGGTGTAAGTTGTACCCCTGGGGTGTAAGAGGCACCCAAATTTCCCCATTGACTTATAATGGGCCAGGAAACATGCCCATATAAGGGAATAAAATCGTTCCTGATGGGATATCTTTGCTTTACAGTGTCGTAGAGATAAGTGGGTGGGCTCATTTTACTCGGGCATCCAATCAGTGTCTCAGGATCATCTCAGACCTATTAAGCCACGCCCCTAGCAACCACTTTTGAGCACCCTAGCAACATCTCCCATAGACTGCCATTATAAAATGCCCAGATGGATATCTTTGCACCACAGTGTCATAGAGACATGGGGGTGGGCTCATTTTACTCAGGCATCCAATCAGTCTCTCAGGATCCTTACATAGGTATTAAGCCACGCCCCTAGCAACCACTTTTGAGCACCCTAGCAACATAAAATTCAAACAGTTATATCTCGGCATCCGAACATTGTAGAGACACGGGGGTTGGACCGTTTGACTCGTGACTCAGAGTGTAATCATTATGGGATGCCAATTTTTTCCCTAGCAACCAAATACAGTACCCTAGCAACAGAGTAAACAAAGCCTTATATCTCCGCATCAGAACATCGTAAAGACACGGGGGTTGGACCGTTTGACTAGTGACTCGGAGTGTAATCATTATGGGATGCCAATTTTCTCCCTAGCAACCAAATACAGTACCCTAGCAACAGAGTAAACAAAGCCTTATATCTCCGCATCAGAACATCGTAGAGACACGGGGGTTGGACCGTTTCACTAGTGACTCGGAGTGTAATCATTATGGGATGCCAATTTTTTCCCTAGCAACCAAATACAGTACCCTAGCAACAGAGTAAACAAAGCCTTATATCTCCGCATCAGAACATCGTAGAGACATGGGGGTTGGACCGTTTGACTCGTGACTCGGGGTGTAATCATTATGGGATGCCAATTTTTTCCCTAGCAACCAAATACAGTACCCTAGCAACAGAGTAAACAAAGCCTTATATCTCCGCATCAGAACATCGTAAAGACACGGGGGTTGGACCGTTTGACTAGTGACTCAGAGTGTAATCATTATGGGATGCCAATTTTTTCCCTAGCAACCAAATACAGTACCCTAGCAACAGAGTAAACAAAGCCTTATATCTCCGCATCAGAACATCGTAGAGACATGGGGGTTGGACTGTTTGACTAGTTACTCGGCGTGTAATCATTATGGGATGCCAATTTTTTCCCTAGCAACCAAATACAGTACCCTAGCAACAGAGTAAACAAAGCCTTATATCCCCGCATCAGAACTTGTAGAGACATGGGGGTTGGACCATTTTAATTTTGGGTTGGAGTATAATCATATATTGCCCCGAGTAATTTGCCACGGCAAGCACCACTTCACATTTTCTTCAGGAAATGTACCTATCTAGTTATTATTATTATTATTATTCTTTTTCTGGACACTTTTTCGGCGCGTAACTCGTCCCGCACGCTTTGTCGTAGACCCATAAATTAGGGCTCAAATCGACCGGCTTATTGAGGAGAGGTGTGCTATGACTTTTATAAGCGATCGGGTGCAGGATTTCCGAAAGGGGGGCGAAAAACCACCCAAAAAATCCCATTGACTTAACATTGCGCCCAACTTTGACGAGTCATAGCTCCGCTCGAGGATTTTGTAGAAACATGTGGGTTACAACATTTGAAGAGGGTGGTAGGCTCTGTAAGAACATGGATCACAATGGGGTGTAAGTTGTACCCCTGGGGTGTAAGAGGTGCCCAAAAGTGCCCCAATGAAAAGTCAATGGGGCAAAATCCAATAGACTTACCATTGCAAAAATTTTGACGGGTCATAGGTCCGAGCCAGGATTTCATAGAAACATGTGGGTTACTAAATTTGAAGAGGGTGCTAGACTCTGTCAGGACGTCCCCCACAATGGGGTGTAAGGTTACCATAGCAACCATTTTGGGCACCCTAGCAACCTATACCATAGACTGCCATTATAAAATGCCCGGATGGATATCTTTGCACCACAGTGTCATAGAGACATGGGGGTGGGCTCATTTTACTCAGGCATCCAATCAGTCTCTCAGGATCCTTACAGACTTACTAAGCCACGCCCCTAGCAACCACTTTTGAGCACCCTACCAACATAAAATACAAACAGTTATATCTCGGCATCAGAACATCGTAGAGACACGGGAGTTGGACCGTTTTACTTGTGACTAGGGGTGTAACAATTGGGCACATCATTGGCCACTCCCAAGCCACGCCCCTAGCAACCAAATTTGAGCACCCTAGCAACCGAATAAACAAAGCCTTATATCTCCGCATCAGAACATCGTAGAGACACGGGGTTTGGACCGTTTTACTTGTGACTCGGAGTGTAATCACTGGGCACATCATTGGCCACTCCCAAGCCACGCCCCTAGCAACCAAATACAGTACCCTAGCAACAGAGTAAACAAAGCCTTATATCTCCGCATCAGAACATCGTAGAGACACGGGGGTTGGACCGTTTTACTTGTGACTCGGAGTGTAATCACTGGGCACATAATTGGCCACTCCCAAGCCACGCCCCTAGCAACCAAATACAGTACCCTAGCAACAGAGTAAACAAAGCCTTATATCTCCGCATCAGAACATCGTAGAGACACGGGGTTTGGACCGTTTTACTTGTGACTCGGAGTGTAATCACTGGGCACATCATTGGCCACTCCCAAGCCACGCCCCTAGCAACCAAATACAGTACCCTAGCAACAGAGTAAACAAAGCCTTATATCTCCACATCAGAACACCGTAGAGACACGGGGGTTGGACCGTTTGACTCATGACTCGGAGGGTAATTACTAGTGGATGCCATTTTTTTCCCTAGCAACCAAATACAGTACCCTAGCAACAGAGTAAACAAAGCCTTATATCTCCGCATTAGAACATCGTAGAGACATGGGGTTTGGACCGTTTGACTCGTGACTCGGAGGGTAATCACTAGTGGATGCCATTTTTTTCCCTAGCAACCAAATACAGTACCCTAGCAACAGAGTAAACAAAGCCTTATATCTCCGCATCAGAACATCGTAGAGACACAGGAGTTGGATCGTTTTACTTTTGGCTTGGAGTATAATCATATATGTTCCCCAGAATTTTGCCACGGCAAGCACCACTCACATTTTCTTCAGGAAATGTACCTATCTAGTTATTATTATTATTCTTCTTTTTCTGGACACTTTTTCGGCGCGTAACTCGTCCCGCACGCTTTGTCGTAGACCCATAAATTAGGGCTCAAATCGACCGGCTTATTGAGGAGAGGTGTGCTATGACTTTTATAAGCGATCGGGTGCAGGATTTCCGAAAGGGGGGCGAAAAACCACCCAAAAAATCCCATTGACTTAACATTGCGCCCAACTTTGACGAGTCATAGCTCCGCTCGAGGATTTTGTAGAAACATGTGGGTTACAACATTTGAAGAGGGTGGTAGGCTCTGTTAGAACATGGATCACAATGGGGTGTAAGTTGTACCCCTGGGGTGTAAGAGGTGCCCAAAAGTGCCCCAATGAAAAGTCAATGGGGCAAAATCCCATAGACTTACCATTGCAAAAATTTTGACGGGTCATAGGTCCGAGCCAGGATTTCATAGAAACATGTTGGTTACTAAATTTGAAGAGGGTGCTTGACTCTGTCAGGACGTCCCCCACAATGGGGTGTAAGGTTACCATAGCAACCATTTTGGGCACCCTAGCAACCTATACCATAGACTGCCATTATAAAATGCCCGGATGGATATCTTTGCACCACAGTGTCATAGAGACATGGGGGTGGGCTCATTTTACTCAGGCATCCAATCAGTCTCTCAGGATCCTTACAGACTTACTAAGCCACGCCCCTAGCAACCACTTTTGAGCACCCTAGCAACATAAAATACAAACAGTTATATCTCGGCATCAGAACATCGTAGAGACACAGGGGTTGGACCGTTTTACTTGTGACTAGGGGTGTAACAATTGGGCACATCATTGGCCACTCCCAAGCCACGCCCCTAGCAACCAAATTTGAGCACCCTAGCAACCGAATAAACAAAGCCTTATATCTCCGCATCAGAACATCGTAGAGACACGGGGTTTGGACCGTTTTACTTGTGACTCGGAGTGTAATCACTGGGCACATCATTGGCCACTCCCAAGCCACGCCCCTAGCAACCAAATACAGTACCCTAGCAACAGAGTAAACAAAGCCTTATATCTCCGCATCAGAACATCGTAGAGACACGGGGTTTGGACCGTTTTACTTGTGACTCGGAGTGTAATCACTGGGCACATCATTGGCCACTCCCAAGCCACGCCCCTAGCAACCAAATACAGTACCCTAGCAACAGAGTAAACAAAGCCTTATATCTCCGCATCAGAACATCGTAGAGACACGGGGGTTGGACCATTTTACTTGTGACTCGGAGCGTAATCACTGGGCACATAATTGGCCACTCCCAAGCCACGCCCCTAGCAACCAAATACAGTACCCTAGCAACAGAGTAAACAAAGCCTTATATCTCCGCATCAGAACATCGTAGAGACACGGGGGTTGGACCGTTTTACTTGTGACTCGGAGTGTAATCACTGGGCACATCATTGGCCACTCCCAAGCCACGCCCCTAGCAACCAAATACAGTACCCTAGCAACAGAGTAAACAAAGCCTTATATCTCCACATCAGAACATCGTAGAGACATGGGGTTTGGACCGTTTGACTCGTGACTCGGAGGGTAATCACTAGCGGATGCAATTTTTTTCCCTAGCGACCAAATACAGTACCCTAGCAACAGAGTAAACAAAGCCTTATATTTCCGCATCAGAACATCGTAGAGACATGGGGGTTGGACCGTTTGACTCGTGACACGGAGGGTAATCACTAGTGGATGCCATTTTTTTCCCTAGCAACCAAATACAGTACCCTAGCAACAGAGTAAACAAAGCCTTATATCTCCGCATCAGAACATCGTAGAGACACGGGGTTTGGACCGTTTGACTCGTGACTCGGAGGGTAATCACTAGTGGATGCCATTTTTTTCCCTAGCAACCAAATACAGTACCCTAGCAACAGAGTAAACAAAGCCTTATATCTCCGCATCAGAACATCGTAGAGACACGGGGTTTGGACCGTTTGACTCGTGACTCGGAGGGTAATCACTAGTGGATGCCATTTTTTTCCCTAGCAACCAAATACAGTACCCTAGCAACAGAGTAAACAAAGCCCTATATCTCCGCATCAGAACATCGTAGAGACACGGGAGTTGGATTGTTTTACTTTTGGCTTGGAGTATAATCATATATGATCTCCAGAATTTTGCCACGGCAAGCACCACTCACATTTTCTTCAGGAAATGTACCTATCTAGTTATTATTATTATTCTTCTTTTTCTGGACACTTTTTCGGCGCGTAACTCGTCCCGCACGCTTTGTCGTAGACCCATAAATTAGGGCTCAAATCGACCGGCTTATTGAGGAGAGGTGTGCTATGACTTTTATAAGCGATCGGGTGCAGGATTTCCGAAAGGGGGGCGAAAAACCACCCAAAAAATCCCATTGACTTAACATTGCGCCCAACTTTGACGAGTCATAGCTCCGCTCGAGGATTTTGTAGAAACATGTGGGTTACAACATTTGAAGAGGGTGGTAGGCTCTGTAAGAACATGGATCACAATGGGGTGTAAGTTGTACCCCTGGGGTGTAAGAGGTGCCCAAAAGTGCCCCAATGAAAAGTCAATGGGGCAAAAACCCATAGACTTACCATTGCAAAAATTTTGACGGGTCATAGGTCCGAGCCAGGATTTCATAGAAACATGTGGGTTACTAAATTTGAAGAGGGTGCTAGACTCTGTCAGGACGTCCCCCACAATGGGGTGTAAGGTTACCATAGCAACCATTTTGGGCACCCTAGCAACCTATACCATAGACTGCCATTATAAAATGCCCGGATGGATATCTTTGCACCACAGTGTCATAGAGACATGGGGGTGGGCTCATTTTACTCAGGCATCCAATCAGTCTCTCAGGATCCTTACAGACTTACTAAGCCACGCCCCTAGCAACCACTTTTGAGCACCCTAGCAACATAAAATACAAACAGTTATATCTCGGCATCAGAACATCGTAGAGACACGGGGGTTGGACCGTTTTACTTGTGACTAGGGGTGTAATCACTGGGCACATCATTGGCCACTCCCAAGCCACGCCCCTAGCAACCAAATACAGTACCCTAGCAACAGAGTAAACAAAGCCTTATATCTCCGCATCAGAACATCGTAGAGACACGGGGTTTGGACCGTTTTACTTGTGACTCGGAGTGTAATCACTGGGCACATCATTGGCCACTCCCAAGCCACGCCCCTAGCAACCAAATACAGTACCCTAGCAACAGAGTAAACAAAGCCTTATATCTCCGCATCAGAACATCGTAGAGACACGGGGGTTGGACCGTTTTACTTGTGACTCGGAGTGTAATCACTGGGCACATCATTGGCCACTCCCAAGCCACGCCCCTAGCAACCAAATACAGTACCCTAGCAACAGAGTAAACAAAGCCTTATATCTCCGCATCAGAACATCGTAGAGACACGGGGGTTGGACCGTTTTACTTGTGACTCAGAGTGTAATCACTGGGCACATCATTGGCCACTCCCAAGCCACGCCCCTAGCAACCAAATACAGTACCCTAGCAACAGAGTAAACAAAGCCTTATATCTCCACATCAGAACATCGTAGAGACACGGGGGTTGGACCGTTTGACTCATGACTCGGAGGGTAATCACTAGTGGATGCCATTTTTTTCCCTAGCAACCAATAAACAGTACCCTAGCAACAGAGTAAACAAAGCCTTATATCTCCGCATCAGAACATCGTAGAGACATGGGGTTTGGACCGTTTGACTCGTGACTCGAAGGGTAATCACTAGTGGATGCCATTTTTTTCCCTAGCAACCAAATACAGTACCCTAGCAACAAAGTAAACAAAGCCTTATATCTCCGCATCAGAACATCGTAGAGACACAGGAGTTGGATCGTTTTACTTTTGGCTTGGAGTATAATCATATATGTTCCCCAGAATTTTGCCACGGCAAGCACCACTCACATTTTCTTCAGGAAATGTACCTATCTAGTTATATTTTATTCTTACATCCGGACACTTTTTTCGGCGATTAACTCGTCCCGCACGCTTTGTTGTAGACCCATGAAAGAGGGCTCAAATCGACCGGATTATTGAGGAGAGGTGTGCTATGACTTTTATAAGGGATCGGGTGCAGGATTTCCGAAAGGGGGGCGTAAAACCACCCCAAAAATCCCATTGACTTAACATTGGGCCCAACTTTGATGGGTCATAGCTCCGCTCGTGGATTTTGTAGAAACATGTGGGTTACAACATTTGAAGAGGGTGGTAGGCTCTGTAAAAACATAGATCACAATGGGGTGTAAGTTGTACCCCTGGGGTGTAAGAGGTGCCCAAAAGTGTCCCAATGAAAAGTCAATGGGGCAAAATCCCATGGACTTACCATGGCAAAAATTTTGACGGGTCATAGGTCCGAGCCAGGATTTCATAGAAACATGTGGGTTACTAAATTTGAAAAGGGTGCTAGACTCTGTCAGGACGTACCCCACAATGGGGTGTAAGGTTACCATAGCAACCATTTTGGGCACCCTAGCAACCTATACCATTGACTGCCATTATAAAATGCCTAGATGGATATCTTCGCACCACAGTGTCATAGAGACATGGGGGTGGGCTCATTTTACTCAGGCATCCAATCAGTCTCTCATGATCCTTACAGACTTACTAAGCCACGCCCCTAGCAACCACTTTTGAGCACCCTAGCAACATAAAATACAAACAGTTATATCTCGGCATCAGAACATCTTAGAGACAGGGGGGTTGGACCGTTTTACTTGTGACTAGGGGTGTAACAATTGAGCACATCATTGGCCACTCCCAAGCCACGCCCCTAGCAACCAAATTTGAGCACCCTAGCAACCGAATAAACAAAGCCTTATATCTCCGCATCAGAACATCGTAGAGACACGGGGTTTGGACCGTTTTACTTGTGACTCGGAGTGTAATCACTGGGCACATCATTGGCCACTCCCAAGCCACGCCCCTAGCAACCAAATACAGTACCCTAGCAACAGAGTAAACAAAGCCTTATATCTCCACATCAGAACATCGTAGAGACACGGGGGTTGGACCGTTTTACTTGTGACTCGGAGTGTAATCACTGGGCACATCATTGGCCACTCCCAAGCCACGCCCCTAGCAACCAAATACAGTACCCTAGCAACAGAGTAAACAAAGCCTTATATCTCCGCATCAGAACATCGCAGAGACACGGGGGTTGGACCGTTTTACTTGTGACTCGGAGTGTAATCACTGGGCTCATCATTGGCCACTCCCAAGCCACGCCCCTAGCAACCAAATACAGTACCCTAGCAACAGAGTAAACAAAGCCTTATATCTCCGCATCAGAACATCGTAGAGACATGGGGGTTGGACCGTTTGACTCATAACTCGGAGGGTAATCACTAGTGGATGCCATTTTTTCCCTAGCAACCAAATACAGTACCCTAGCAACAGAGTAAACAAAGCCTTATATCTCCGCATCAGAACATCGTAGAGACATGGGGTTTGGACCGTTTGACTCGTGACTCGGAGGGTAATCACTAGTGGATCCCATTTTTTTCCCTAGCAACCAAATACAGTACCCTAGCAACAGAGTAAACAAAGCCTTATATCTCCGCATCAGAACATCGTAGAGACACAGGGGTTGGACCGTTTGACTCATGACTCGGAGGGTAATCACTAGTGGATGCAATTTTTTTCCCTAGCAACCAAATACAGTACCCTAGCAACAGAGTAAACAAAGCCTTATATCTCCGCATCAGAACATCGTAGAGACACGGGGGTTGGACCGTTTGACTCGTGACTCGGAGGGTAATCACTAGTGGATGCCATTTTTTCCCTAGCAACCAAATACAGTACCCTAGCAACAGAGTAAACAAAGCCTTATATCTCCGCATCAGAACATCGTAGAGACACGGGGGTTGGATCGTTTGACTCTTGGCTTGGAGTATAATCATAAATTGTCCCTTGAAACATGCCACGGCAAGCACCACTCACATTTTCGTCAGGAAATGTACCTATCTAGTTATATTTTATTCTTCTTTTTCTGGACACTTTTTCGGCGCGTAACTCGTCCCGCACGCTTTGTCGTAGACCCATAAATTAGGGCTCAAATCGACCGGCTTATTGAGGAGAGGTGTGCTATGACTTTTATAAGTGATCGGGTGCAGGATTTCCGAAAGGGGGGCGAAAAACCACCCAAAAAATCCCATTGACTTAACATTGCGCCCAACTTTGACGAGTCATAGCTCCGCTCGTGGATTTTGTAGAAACATGTGGGTTACAACATTTGAAGAGGGTGGTAGGCTCTGTAAGAACATGGATCACAATGGGGTGTAAGTTGTACCCCTGGGGTGTAAGAGGTGCCCAAAAGTGCCCCAATGAAAAGTCAATGGGGCAAAATCCCATAGACTTACCATTGCAAAAATTTTGACGGGTCATAGGTCCGAGCCAGGATTTCATAGAAACATGTGGGTTACTAAATTTGAAGAGGGTGCTAGACTCTGTCAGGACGTCCCCCACAATGGGGTGTAAGGTTACCATAGCAACCATTTTGGGCACCCTAGCAACCTATACCATAGACTGCCATTATAAAATGCCCGGATGGATATCGTTGCACCACAGTGTCATAGAGACATGGGGGTGGGCTCATTTTACTCAGGCATCCAATCAGTCTCTCAGGATCCTTACAGACTTACTAAGCCACGCCCCTAGCAACCACTTTTGAGCACCCTAGCAACATAAAATACAAACAGTTATATCTCGGCATCAGAACATCGTAGAGACACGGGGGTTGGACCGTTTTACTTGTGACTAGGGGTGTAACAATTGGGCACATCATTGGCCACTCCCAAGCCACGCCCCTAGCAACCAAATTTGAGCACCCTAGCAACCGAATAAACAAAGCCTTATATCTCCGCATCAGAACATCGTAGAGACACGGGGTTTGGACCGTTTTACTTGTGACTCGGAGTGTAATCACTGGGCACATCATTGGCCACTCCCAAGCCACGCCCCTAGCAACCAAATACAGTACCCTAGCAACAGAGTAAACAAAGCCTTATATCTCCGCATCAGAACATCGTAGAGACATGGGGGTTGGACCGTTTTACTTGTGACTCGGAGTGTAATCACTAGGCACATCATTGGCCACTCCCAAGCCACGCCCCTAGCAACCAAATACAGTACCCTAGCAACAGAGTAAACAAAGCCTTATATCTCCACATCAGAACATCGTAGAGACACGGGGGTTGGACCGTTTTACTTGTGACTCGGAGTGTAATCACTAGGCACATCATTGGCCACTCCAAAGCCACGCCCCTAGCAACCAAATACAGTACCCTAGCAACAGAGTAAACAAAGCCTTATAACTCCGCATCAGAACATCGTAAAGACATGGGGGTTGGACCGTTTGACTCGTGACTCGGAGGGTAATCACTAGTGGATGCCATTTTTTCCCCTAGCAACCAAATACAGTACCCTAGCAACAGAGTAAACAAAGCCTTATATCTCTGCTTCAGAACATCGTAGAGACACGGGGGTTGGACCGTTTTACTTTTGGCTTGGAGTATAATCATAAATTGTCCCCTGAAATTTGCCACGGCAAGCACCACTCACATTTTCTTCAGGAAATGTACCTATCTAGTTATTATTATGTTGGCTTGAAAAAGCCAACATACTGTTCTTCATCTTAATCTTATTATTATTAGTGGTGCTTGCATTTATGCAAAGCATCACTATTACTATCTTGCATACTTATTATTATTATTATTCTTCTTTTTCTGGACACTTTTTTGGCGCGTAACTCGTCCCGCACGCTTTGTCGTAGACCCATAAATTAGGGCTCAAAACGACCGGCTTATTGAGGAGAGGACTGCTATGACTTTTATAAGCGATCGGGTGCAGGATTTCCGAAAGGGGGGCGAAAAACCACCCAAAAAATCCCATTGACTTAACATTGCGCCCAACTTTGACGAGTCATAGCTCCGCTCGAGGATTTTGTAGAAACATGTGGGTTATAACATTTGAAGAGGGTGGTAGGCTCTTTAAGAACATGGATCACAATGGGGTGTAAGTTGTACCCCTGGGGTGTAAGAGGTGCCCAAAAGTGCCCCAATGAAAAGTCAATGGGGCAAAATCCCATAGACTTACCATTGCAAAAATTTTGACGGGTCATAGGTCCGAGCCAGGATTTCATAGAAACATGTGGGTTACTAAATTTGAAGAGGGTGCTAGACTCTGTCAGGACGTCCCCCACAATGGGGTGTAAGGTTACCATAGCAACCATTTTGGGCACCCTAGCAACCTATACCATAGACTGCCATTATAAAATGCCTGGATGGATATCTTTGCACCACAGTGTCATAGAGACATGGGGGTGGGCTCATTTTACTCAGGCATCCAATCAGTCTCTCAGGATCCTTACAGACTTACTAAGCCACGCCCCTAGCAACCACTTTTGAGCACCCTAGCAACATAAAATACAAACAGTTATATCTCGGCATCAGAACATCGTAGAGACACGGGGGTTGGACCGTTTTACTTGTGACTAGGGGTGTAACAATTGGGCACATCATTGGCCACTCCCAAGCCACGCCCCTAGCAACCAAATTTGAGCACCCTAGCAACCGAATAAACAAAGCCTTATATCTCCGCATCAGAACATCGTAGAGACACGGGGTTTGGACCGTTTTACTTGTGACTCGGAGTGTAATCACTGGGCACATCATTGGCCACTCCCAAGCCACGCCCCTAGCAACCAAATACAGTACCCTAGCAACAGAGTAAACAAAGCCTTATATCTCCGCATCAGAACATCGTAGAGACACGGGGGTTGGACCGTTTTACTTGTGACTCGGAGTGTAATCACTGGGCACATAATTGGCCACTCCCAAGCCACGCCCCTAGCAACCAAATACAGTACCCTAGCAACAGAGTAAACAAAGCCTTATATCTCCGCATCAGAACATCGTAGAGACACGGGGGTTGGACCGTTTTACTTGTGACTCGGAGTGTAATCACTGGGCACATCATTGGCCACTCTCAAGCCACGCCCCTAGCAACCAAATACAGTACCCTAGCAACAGAGTAAACAAAGCCTTATATCTCCACATCAGAACATCGTAGAGACATGGGGGTTGGACCGTTTGACTCATGACTCGGAGGGTAATCACTAGTGGATGCCATTTTTTTCCCTAGCAACCAAATACAGTACCCTAGCAACAGAGTAAACAAAGCCTTATATCTCCGCATCAGAACATCGTAGAGACATGGGGTTTGGACCGTTTGACTCGTGACTCGGAGGGTAATCACTAGTGGATGCCATTTTTTTCCCTAGCAACCAAATACAGTACCCTAGCAACAGAGTAAACAAAGCCTTATATCTCCGCATCAGAACATCGTAGAGACACGGGGGTTGGACCGTTTGACTCATGACTCGGAGGGTAATCACTAGTGGATCAATTTTTTTTCCCTAGCAACCAAATACAGTACCCTAGCAACAGAGTAAACAAAGCCTTATATCTCCGCATCAGAACATCGTAGAGACACGGGGTTTGGACCGTTTGACTCGTGACTCGGAGGGTAATCACTAGTGGATGCCATTTTTTTCCCTAGCAACCAAATACAGTACCCTAGCAACAGAGTAAACAAAGCCTTATATCTCCGCATCAGAACATCGTAGAGACACGGGGGTTGGACCGTTTGACTCGTGACTCGGAGTGTAATCACTAGTGGATGCCCATTTTCTCCCTAGCAACCAAATACATTACCCTAGCAACAGAGTAAACAAAGCCTTTTATCTCCACATCAGAACATTGCAGAGACACGGGGGTTGGACCGTTTGAGTCGTATCTCGGAGTGTAATCACTAGTGGATGCCAATTTTTTCCCTAGCAACCAAATACAGTACCCTAGCAACAGAGTAAACAAAGCCTTATATCTCCACATCAGAACATCGTACAGACACGGGAGTTGGATCGTTTAACTTTTGGCTTGGAGTATAATCATATATGGTCCCCAGAATTTTGCCACGGCAAGCACCACTCACATTTTCTTCAGGAAATGTACCTATCTAGTTATTATTCTTCTTCTGATCCCCACTTTTTCTGACTGTAACTCCTCCTAGAGCTTTCAAGCTACACCCACAAAACTTTACAAAACTTTTAAGACTGGTCCGTAGATTTATGCTATGACTTTTCTAACTGATGGGACCTTCCGAATTCCTAAACGGGGGGCTCAAACACCCCAAAATTTCCATTGACTTAACATTGAGACAAACTTTGACGAGTCATAGCTGCGAGTGAGAAACTTGTAGGAACTTGTGGGTTACCACATTTAAGGAGGCTGACAGGCTCTGTAAGAACATACATCACAATGGGGTGTAAGCTGTACCCCTGGGGTGTAAGAGGCCCCCAAAATTTCCCATTGACTTATAATGGGGCAGGAAACATGCCCATATAAAGGAATAAAAGCATCCCAGATGGAATATCTTCACTTTAGAGTGTCGTAGAGACATGGGGGTTGGACCGTTTTACTTGTGGCTTGAAGGTTGATCATTATGGGATGCCAATTTTCTCCCTAGCAACCAAACTTAGTACCCTAGCAACGGAATAAACAAAGCCTTATATCTCAGCATCAGAACATCATAGAGACACGGGGGTTGGACCGTTTTACTTGTGGCTTGAAGGTTGATCATTATGGGATGCCAATTTTCTCCCTAGCAACCAAACTTAGTACCCTAGCAACGGAATAAACAAAGCCTTATATCTCAGCATCAGAACATCATAGAGACACGGGGGTTGGACCGTTTTACTTGTGGCTTGAAGGTTGATCATTATGGGATGCCAATTTCCTCCCTAGCAACCAAACTTAGTACCCTAGCAACGGAATAAACAAAGCCTTATATCTCCGCTTCAGAACATCATAGAGACACGGGGGTTGGACCGTTTTACTTGTGGCTTGAAGCTTGATCATTATGGGATGCCAATTTTCTCCCTAGCAACCAAACTTAGTACCCTAGCAACGGAATAAACAAAGCCTTATATCTCTGCTTCAGAACATCATAGAGACACGGGGGTTTGACCGTTTTACTTGTGGCTTGAAGGTTGATCATTATGGGATGCCAATTTTCTCCCTAGCAACCAAACTAAGTACCCTAGCAACGGAATAAACAAAGCCTTATATCTCCGCTTCAGAACATCATAGAGACACGGGGGTTGGACCGTTTTACTTGTGGCTTGAAGGTTGATCATTATGGGATGCCAATTTTCTCCCTAGCAACCAAACTTAGTACCCTAGCAACGGAATAAACAAAGCCTTATTTCTCCGCTTCAGAACATCTTAGAGACACGGGGGTTGGACCGTTTTACTTGTGGCTTGAAGGTTGATTATTATGGGATGCCAATTTCCTCCCTAGCAACCAAACTTAGTACCCTAGCAACGGAATAAACAAAGCCTTATATCTCAGCATCAGAACATTGTAGAGACACGGGGGTTGGACCGTTTTACTTGTGGCTTTAAGTGTGATCATTATGGGATGCCATTTTTCTCCCTAGCAACCAAACTTAGTACCCTAGCAACGGAATAAACAAAGCCTTATATCTCCGCTTTAGAACATCATAGAGACACGGGGGTTGGACCGTTTTACTTGTGGCTTAAAGGTTGATCATTATGGGATGCAAATTTTCTCCCTAGCAACCAAACTTAGTACCCTAGCAACGGAATAAACAAAGCCTTATATCTCCGCTTCAGAACATCATAGAGACACGGGGGTTGGACCGTTTTACTTGTGGCATGAAGGTTGATCATTATGGGATGCCAATTTTCTCCCTAGCAACCAAACTTAGTACCCTAGCAACGGAATAAACAATGCCTTATATCTCCGCTTCAGAACATCATAGAGACACGGGGGTTGGACCGTTTTACTTGTGGCTTGAAGGTTGATCATTATGGGATGCCAATTTTCTCCCTAGCAACCAAACTAAGTACCCTAGCAACGGAATAAACAAAGCCTTATATCTCTGCTTCAGTACATCATAGAGACACAGGGGTTGGACCGTTTTACTTGTGGCTTGAAGGTTGATCATTATGGGATGCCAATTTTCTCCCTAGCAACCAAACTTAGTACCCTAGCAACGGAATAAACAAAGCCTTATATCTCCGCTTCAGAACATCATAGAGACACGGGGGTTGGACCGTTTTACTTGTGGCTTGAAGGTTGACCATTATGGGATGCCAATTTTCTCCCTAGCAACCAAACTAAGTACCCTAGCAACGGAATAAACAAAGCCTTATATCTCCGCTTCAGAACATCATAGAGACACGGGGGTTGGACCGTTTTACTTGTGGCTTGAAGGTTGATCATTATGGGATGCCAATTTTCTCCCTAGCAACCAAACTTAGTACCCTAGCAACGGAATAAACAAAGCCTTATATCTCCGCTTCAGAACATCATAGAGACACGGGGGTTGGACCGTTTTACTTGTGGCTTGAAGGTTGATCATTATGGGATGCCAATTTTCTCCCTAGCAACCAAACTTAGTACCCTAGCAACGGAATAAACAAAGCCTTATATCTCCGCTTCAGAACATCATAGAGACACGGGGGTTGGACCGTTTTACTTGTGGCTTGAAGGTTGATCATTATGGGATGTCATTTTTCTCCCTAGCAACCAAACTTAGTACCCTAGCAACGGAATAAATGTTAGCTTCATTCTAGCTTCATGCTAATCATGTTAGCTTCATGCTAGCTTCCTGCTAATCATGTTAGCTTCATGTTAGCTTCATGCTAATCATGTTAGCTTCATGCTAGCTTCATACTGATCATGCTAACATCATGCTAGCTTCATGCTAATCATGCTAGCTTCATGCTAATCATGCTAGCTTCATGCTAATCATGCTAACAGCCAGATAGCCTACTAAAATAAACTTCTGTCAAACCATTTTAAATGTTCAGGCTACGCTTTTTCAAGCCAACATAAAGTTTGTCCTCAAACTTTAATATCTAGTTATTATTCTTTCTTATCCCCCCAAAATTATAAACACTAACTCGTCCTAGGGCTTTCAAGCTACATGCACCAAATTTTCCACAGACCTTCAGACTGGTCTGACTTAGTGTGCTATATCTTTTCTAACTGATGGGACCTTCCGAATTCCTAAACGGGGGTCTCGAACACCCCAAAATTTCCATTGACTTAACATTGAGACAAACTTTGACGGGTCATAGCTGTGAGTGAGAAACTTGTAGAAACTTGTGGCTTACCACATTTAAGGTGGCTGACAGGCTCTGTAAGAACATACATCACAATGGGGTGTAAGCTATACCCCTGGGGTGTAAGAGGCCCCCAAATTTTCCCATTGACTTATAATGGGGCAGGAAACATGCCCATATAAGGGAATAAAAGCGTCCCAGATGGAATATCTTTACTTTAGAGTGTCGTAGAGACATGGGGGTTGGACCGTTTTACTTGTGGCTTGAAGGTTGATCATTATGGGATGCCAATTTTCTCCCTAGCAACCAAACTTAGTACCCTAGCAACGGAATAAACAAAGCCTTATATCTCCGCTTCAGAACATCATAGAGACACGGGGGTTGGACCGTTTTACTTGTGGCTTGAAGGTTGATCATTATGGGATGCCAATTTTCTCCCTAGCAACCAAACTTAGTACCCTAGCAACGGAATAAACAAAGCCTTATATCTCCGCTTCAGAACATCATAGAGACACGGGGGTTGGACCGTTTTACTTGTGGCTTGAAGGTTGATCATTATGGGATGCCAATTTTCTCCCTAGCAACCAAACTTAGTACCCTAGCAACGGAATAAACAAAGCCTTATATCTCAGCATCAGAACATCATAGAGACACGGGGGTTGGACCGTTTTACTTGTGGCTTGAAGGTTGATCATTATGGGATGCCAATTTTCTCCCTAGCAACCAAACTTAGTACCCTAGCAACGGAATAAACAAAGCCTTATATCTCCGCTTCAGAACATCATAGAGACACGGGGGTTGGACCGTTTTACTTGTGGCTTGAAGGTTGATCATTATGGGATGCCAATTTTCTCCCTAGCAACCAAACTTAGTACCCTAGCAACGGAATAAACAAAGCCTTATATCTCCGCTTCAGAACATCATAGAGACACGGGGGTTGGACCGTTTTACTTGTGGCTTGAAGGTTGATCATTATGGGATGCCAATTTTCTCCCTAGCAACCAAACTTAGTACCCTAGCAACGGAATAAACAAAGCCTTATATCTCCGCTTCAGAACATCATAGAGACACGGGGGTTGGACCGTTTTACTTGTGGCTTGAAGGTTGATCATTATGGGATGCCAATTTTCTCCCTAGCAACCAAACTTAGTACCCTAGCAACGGAATAAACAAAGCCTTATATCTCCGCTTCAGAACATAATAGAGACACGGGGGTTGGACCGTTTTACTTGTGGCTTGAAGGTTGATCATTATGGGATGCCAATTTTCTCCCTAGCAACCAAACTTAGTACCCTAGCAACGGAATAAACAAAGCCTTATATCTCCGCTTCAGAACATCATAGAGACACGGGGGTTGGACCGTTTTACTTGTGGCTTGAAGGTTGATCATTATGGGATGCCAATTTTCTCCCTAGCAACCAAACTTAGTACCCTAGCAACGGAATAAACAAAGCCTTATATCTCCGCTTCAGAACATCATAGAGACACGGGGGTTGGACCGTTTTACTTGTGGCTTGAAGGTTGATCATTATGGGATGCCAATTTTCTCCCTAGCAACCAAACTTAGTACCCTAGCAACGGAATAAACAAAGCCTTATATCTCCGCTTCAGAACATCATAGAGACACGGGGGTTGGACCGTTTTACTTGTGGCTTGAAGGTTGATCATTATGGGATGCCAATTTTCTCCCTAGCAACCAAACTTAGTACCCTAGCAACGGAATAAACAAAGCCTTATATCTCCGCTTCAGAACATCATAGAGACACGGGGGTTGGACCGTTTTACTTGTGGCTTGAAGGTTGATCATTATGGGATGCCAATTTTCTCCCTAGCAACCAAACTTAGTACCCTAGCAACGGAATAAACAAAGCCTTATATCTCAGCATCAGAACATCATAGAGACACGGGGGTTGGACCGTTTTACTTGTGGCTTGAAGGTTGATCATTATGGGATGCCAATTTTCTCCCTAGCAACCAAACTTAGTACCCTAGCAACGGAATAAACAAAGCCTTATATCTCCGCTTCAGAACATCATAGAGACACGGGGGTTGGACCGTTTTACTTGTGGCTTGAAGGTTGATCATTATGGGATGCCAATTTTCTCCCTAGCAACCAAACTTAGTACCCTAGCAACGGAATAAACAAAGCCTTATATCTCCGCTTCAGAACATCATAGAGACACGGGGGTTGGACCGTTTTACTTGTGGCTTGAAGGTTGATCATTATGGGATGCCAATTTTCTCCCTAGCAACCAAACTTAGTACCCTAGCAACGGAATAAACAAAGCCTTATATCTCCGCTTCAGAACATCATAGAGACACGGGGGTTGGACCGTTTTACTTGTGGCTTGAAGGTTGATCATTATGGGATGCCAATTTTCTCCCTAGCAACCAAACTTAGTACCCTAGCAACGGAATAAACAAAGCCTTATATCTCCGCTTCAGAACATAATAGAGACACGGGGGTTGGACCGTTTTACTTGTGGCTTGAAGGTTGATCATTATGGGATGCCAATTTTCTCCCTAGCAACCAAACTTAGTACCCTAGCAACGGAATAAACAAAGCCTTATATCTCCGCTTCAGAACATCATAGAGACACGGGGGTTGGACCGTTTTACTTGTGGCTTGAAGGTTGATCATTATGGGATGCCAATTTTCTCCCTAGCAACCAAACTTAGTACCCTAGCAACGGAATAAACAAAGCCTTATATCTCCGCTTCAGAACATCATAGAGACACGGGGGTTGGACCGTTTTACTTGTGGCTTGAAGGTTGATCATTATGGGATGCCAATTTTCTCCCTAGCAACCAAACTTAGTACCCTAGCAACGGAATAAACAAAGCCTTATATCTCCGCTTCAGAACATCATAGAGACACGGGGGTTGGACCGTTTTACTTGTGGCTTGAAGGTTGATCATTATGGGATGCCAATTTTCTCCCTAGCAACCAAACTTAGTACCCTAGCAACGGAATAAACAAAGCCTTATATCTCCGCTTCAGAACATCATAGAGACACGGGGGTTGGACCGTTTTACTTGTGGCTTGAAGGTTGATCATTATGGGATGCCAATTTTCTCCCTAGCAACCAAACTTAGTACCCTAGCAACGGAATAAACAAAGCCTTATATCTCCGCTTCAGAACATCATAGAGACATGGGGGTTGGACCGTTTTACTTGTGGCTTGAAGGTTGATCATTATGGGATGCCAATTTTCTCCCTAGCAACCAAACTTAGTACCCTAGCAACGGAATAAACAAAGCCTTTTATCTCCGCTTCAGAACATCTTAGAGACACGGGGGTTTGACCGTTTTACTTGTGGCTTGAAGGTTGATCATTATGGGATGCCAATTTTCTGCCTAGCAACCAAACTTAGTACCCTAGCAACGGAATAAACAAAGCCTTATATCTCCGCTTAAGAACATCATAGAGACACGGGGGTTGGACCGTTTTACTTGTGGCTTGAAGGTTGATCATTATGGGATGCCATTTTTCTCCCTAGCAACCAAACTTAGTACCCTAGCAACGGAATAAACAAAGCCTTATTTCTCCGCTTCAGAACATCTTAGAGACACGGGGGTTGGACCGTTTTACTTGTGGCTTGAAGGTTGATTATTATGGGATGCCAATTTCTTCCCTAGCAACCAAACTTAGTACCCTAGCAACGGAATAAACAAAGCCTTATATCTCAGCATCAGAACATTGTAGAGACACGGGGGTTGGACCGTTTTACTTGTGGCTTGAAGGTTGATCATTATGGGATGCCAATTGTCTCCCTAGCAACCAAACTTAGTACCCTAGCAACGGAATAAACAAAGCCTTATATCTCCGCTTCAGAACATCATAGAGACACGGGGGTTGGACCGTTTTACTTGTGGCTTGAAGGTTGATTATTATGGGATGCCAATTTCCTCCCTAGCAACCAAACTTAGTACCCTAGCAACGGAATAAACAAAGCCTTATATCTCAGCATCAGAACATTGTAGAGACACGGGGGTTGGACCGTTTTACTTGTGGCTTGAAGGTTGATCATTATGGGATGCCAATTGTCTCCCTAGCAACCAAACTTAGTACCCTAGCAACGGAATAAACAAAGCCTTATATCTCCGCTTCAGAACATCATAGAGACATGGGGGTTGGACCGTTTTACTTGTGGCTTGAAGGTTGATCATTATGGGATGCCAATTTTCTCCCTAGCAACCAAACTTAGTACCCTAGCAACGGAATAAACAAAGCCTTATATCTCCGCTTCAGAACATCATAGAGACACGGGGGTTGGACCGTTTTACTTGTGGCTTGAAGGTTGATCATTATGGGATGCCAATTTTCTCCCTAGCAACCAAACTTAGTACCCTAGCAACGGAATAAACAAAGCCTTATATCTCCGCTTCAGAACATCATAGAGACACGGGGGTTGGACCGTTTTACTTGTGGCTTGAAGGTTGATCATTATGGGATGCCAATTTTCTCCCTAGCAACCAAACTTAGTACCCTAGCAACGGAATAAACAAAGCCTTTTATCTCCGCTTCAGAACATCTTAGAGACACGGGGGTTTGACCGTTTTACTTGTGGCTTGAAGGTTGATCATTATGGGATGCCAATTTTCTGCCTAGCAACCAAACTTAGTACCCTAGCAACGGAATAAACAAAGCCTTATATCTCCGCTTCAGAACATCATAGAGACACGGGGGTTGGACCGTTTTACTTGTGGCTTGAAGGTTGATCATTATGGGATGCCATTTTTCTCCCTAGCAACCAAACTTAGTACCCTAGCAACGGAATAAACAAAGCCTTATTTCTCCGCTTCAGAACATCTTAGAGACACGGGGGTTGGCCCGTTTTACTTGTGGCTTGAAGGTTGATTATTATGGGATGCCAATTTCCTCCCTAGCAACCAAACTTAGTACCCTAGCAACGGAATAAACAAAGCCTTATATCTCAGCATCAGAAAATTGTAGAGACACGGGGGTTGGACTGTTTTACTTGTGGCTTGAAGGTTGATCATTATGGGATGCCAATTTTCTCCCTAGCAACCAAACTTAGTACCCTAGCAACGGAATAAACAAAGCCTTTTATCTCCGCTTCAGAACATCTTAGAGACACGGGGGTTTGACCGTTTTACTTGTGGCTTGAAGGTTGATCATTATGGGGTGCCAATTTTCTCCCTAGCAACCAAACTTAGTACCCTAGCAACGGAATAAACAAAGCCTTATATCTCCGCTTCAGAACATCATAGAGACACGGGGGTTGGACCGTTTTACTTGTGGCTTGAAGGTTGATCATTATGGGATGCCAATTGTCTCCCTAGCAACCAAACTTAGTACCCTAGCAACGGAATAAACAAAGCCTTATATCTCCGCTTCAGAACATCATAGAGACATGGGGGTTGGACCGTTTTACTTGTGGCTTGAAGGTTGATCATTATGGGATGCCAATTTTCTCCCTAGCAACCAAACTTAGTACCCTAGCAACGGAATAAACAAAGCCTTATATCTCCGCTTCAGAACATCATAGAGACACGGGGGTTTGACCGTTTTACTTGTGGCTTAAAGGTTGATCATTATGGGATGCCAATTTTCTCCCTAGCAACCAAACTTAGTACCCTAGCAACGGAATAAATGTTAGCTTCATTCTAGCTTCATGCTAATCATGTTAGCTTCATGCTAGCTTCATGCTAATCATGCTAGCATCATGCTAGCTTCATGCTAATCATGTTAGCTTCATGTTAGCTTCATGCTAATCATGTTAGCTTCATGCTAGCTTCATACTGATCATGCTAACATCATGCTAGCTTCATGCTAATCATGCTAGCTTCATGCTAATCATGCTAACTTCATGCTAATCATGCTAACAGCCAGATAGCCTACTAAAATAAACTTCTGTCAAACCATTTTAAATGTTCAGGCTACGCTTTTTCAAGCCAACATAAAGTTTGTCCTCAAACTTTAATATCTAGTTATTATTATTATTCTTTTTCTTCTGAGACTAAAATTTCTAACTCTAACTCGTCCTAGAGCTTTCAAGCTACAGCCATCAAACTTTGGACAGACTTTCGGTCTGATCTGACGAGGTGTGCTATATCTTTTCTAACTGATGGGACCTTCCGAATTCCTAAACGGGGCGTTGAAACACCCCAAAATTTCCATTGACTTAACATTGAGACAAACTTTGACGGGTCATAGCTGCGAGTGAGAAACTTGTAGAAACTTGTGGCTTACCACATTTAAGGAGGCTGACAGGCTGTGTAAGAACATACCTCACAATGGGGTGTAAGCTGTACCCCTGGGGTGTAAGAGGCCCCCAAAATTTCCCATTGACTTATAATGGGGCAGGAAACATGCCCATAAAAGGGAATAAAAGCGTCCCAGATGGAATATCTTCACTTTGGAGTGTCTTAGAGACATGGGGGTGGGCTCATTTTACTCAAGCATCCAATCAGTCTCTTAGGATCACCCCAGAGCTATTAAGCCACGCCCCTAGCAACAATTTTGGGTACCCTAGCAACATCTCCCATAGACTACCATTATAAAAAGCCCAGATGGATATCTTTGCACCAGAGTGTCATAGAGACATAGGGGTGGGCTCATTTTACTCAGGCATCCAATCAGTCTCTTAGGATTCTTATTGAGGTATTAAGCCACGCCCCTAGCAACAGAAAATGAAGACCCTAGCAACATAATAAACAAAGCCTTATATCTCTGGATCTGAACATCGTAGAGACACAGGGGTTGGACCGTTTTACTTGTGGCTTGAAGTGTAATCATTATGGGATGCCAATTTTCTCCCTAGCAACCAAACTTAGTACCCTAGCAACGGAATAAACAAAGCCTTATATCTCCGCTTCAGAACATCATAGAGACACGGGGGTTGGACCGTTTTACTTGTGGCTTGAAGTGTGATCATTATGGGATGCCAATTTTCTCCCTAGCAACCAAACTTAGTACCCTAGCAACGGAATAAACAAAGCCTCATATCTCTGCATCAGAAAATTGTAGAGACACTGGGGTTGGACCGTTTTACTTGTGGCTTGAAGTGTGATCATTATGGGATGCCAATTTTCTCCCTAGCAACCAAACTTAGTACCCTAGTAACGGAATAAACAAAGCCTTATATCTCCGCATCAGAACATTGTAGAGACACGGGGGTTGGACCGTTTTACTTGTGGCTTGAAGGGTGATCATTATGGGATGCCAATTTTCTCCCTAGCAACCAAACTTAGTACCCTAGCAACGCAATACATGTTAGCTTCATGCTAGCTTCCTGCTAATCATGCTAGCTTCATGCTAGCTTCATGCTAATCATGCTAGCTTCATGCTAATCATGCTAACTTCATGCTAGCTTCATGCTAATCATGCTAACTTCATGCTAGCTTCATGCTAATCATGCTAACATCATGCTAGCTTCATGCTAATCATGCTAGCATCATGCTAATCATGCTAGCATCATGCTAGCTTCATGCTAACTTCATGCTAATCATGCTAGCTTCATGCTAGCTTCATGCTAATCATGCTAACATCATGCTAGCTTCATGCTAATCATGCTAGCATCATGCTAGCTTCATGCTAATCATGCTAGCATCATGTTAGCTTCATGCTAATCATGCTAACATCATGCTAGCTTCATGCTAATCATGCTAGCATCATGTTAGCTTCATGCTAATCATGTTAGCATCATGCTAGCTTCATGCTAATCATGCTAGCATCATGCTAGCTTCATGCTAGCTTCATGCTAATCATGCTAGCATCATGCTAGCTTCATGCTAATCATGCTAGCATCATGCTAGCTTCATGCTAGCTTCATGCTAATCATGCTAGCATCATGCTAGCTTCATGCTAATCATGCTAGCTTCATGCTAATCATGCTAGCATCATGCTAGCTTCATGCTAATCATGCTAACTTCATGCTAGCTTCATGCTAATCATGCTAGCATCATGCTAGCTTCATGCTAATCATGCTAGCATCATGCTAGCTTCATGCTAATCATGCTAGCATCATGCTAGCTTCATGCTAATCATGCTAGCATCATGCTAGCTTCATGCTAATCATGCTAGCTTCATGCTAATCATGCTAACTTCATGCTAATCATGCTAGCTTCATGCTAATCATGCTAACTTCATGCTAATCATGCTAGCATCATGCTAGCTTCATGCTAATCATGCTAGCATCATGCTAGCTTCATGCTAATCATGCTTACATCATGCTAGCTTCATGGTAAATCATGCTACCTTCATACTTAAACATACTAACAGCCAGATAGCCTACTAAACTAAACTTATGTCAAACCGTTTTAAACGTTCAGGCTACGCTTTCTCAAGCCAACATAAAGTTTGTCTTCAAACTTTACTATCTAGTTTATTTTACACTTTTAAAAACAGTTCTAAAATGAGTTGCCATAGAAGAACCATTTTTGGTACCTTTTAAGTCAAAAGTTGCCAACAGAACCATTTCTTTCTTACCTTTTATGAAATAAAAAAAATGCTAAATATGTTTAAACTGAGATATTTGTTAAATCATTTAATTAGTCATAATATAAAAAAATGAGACAGCTTTGTGTAAGACAGATGTTCCAGTCTGTTGAGGTTTCCAGCGACAGGTGCGTTTCTTACCTCGGTCCGTGTCGTACAAGAACACGAATCGGTTCCAGTCGTAATGGTCGAGAATGCTCAACAGGGCTCCTCGGATGGACGGTCGCAGCTGTAGCACAAACTGCGTCTCGCCCTCCGCGGGGAAACTGGGAGTCACCAGGGAGATGTGAAGGGCGCTGCAGAACGACGTCAATGTGTGAACCGAGCGCTTATCGTACAGGCCGAATATGGCGAAGACTCCGCGGGAATACTGCGAACAAACTGCAAAGAGAGACGGAAAGATTGGTTAAGGTCCCATATTACCAGGATGTATAAATACTTGTTTAAATAATATATCATTGTATTATAAGTGAATGAGGGCCTTTGCATTCCAGTAACGTTCATTTAGAGGCAAATCATTTGTAATGAAAATGTCACAATGGTGCTACATAAAGAATATTTCATTTCAGAGATTCGCCCAGAAAGAATTTCAATAATAAACCCGGTGTAGACTCATTACTCTGAGTGTCTCTATGTGCGTAAAAGACTGAGAAGACTTCAGTAGTCTGTGTTTAATCTTCAAAAGAAAAGCGAACATGTGCTTGATTCCAGGGCTGATGTGGCTAGGCTTTGAAGTAGGTTTGTAAGACGCCATTTACTGTTGCTCTCTATGAATGACAAACTCCACTACAGTCTTTTTATACTGTAGTGATCAAACACTCTGTTCTGCTCTTTTGTCACTCGGGTTTGTTTTATTATAAAAGTAGTCTTCTAAAACGACACTTACTTTCTGTCATACTCGCATTTTTCAGTTTCAAATGTGCTTCATTGGCACAACAAAAACTGTACATTTGTATTGCTGCCGAAGCGTTTGCAACTTGGCTTTATAGTAGTAGTGCAAATACTCAAGTACACTCTGGGTTATTTTCAACCCAGCGCTGGGTCAAAAAGGGATGAACCCAGCCAGTTGTGTTGTAATGTTACCTATGCTGGGTTATTTTAACCCATTGTTGGGTCAAATATAAAGGTTTTCACCCAATGGCTTGGCTCGACCCTTTTTGACCAAATGCTAGGTTGAAAATATCAACAAGTTTAAGGAATGCTGTGTAGTGCAAAACTAAGTATGGGGAAATAATAAGATATAGAAATTTATAAAGACAAATACAGGTGTAAAAGATTTACAAAAAAGAGAAAAAATACATATTGACATTTATGTTTATATATTATATACAGCGGGTCAAATAAGTATTGGACATGTCACCATTTTTCTCACTAAATATATTTCCAAAGGCGCTATTGACAAGAAATTTTCACCAGATGTTGGTAAACAACCGAAGTAATCCATACATACAAAAAAGTTCAGAAATTAAGTTATGTGTAATAATGAGTGGGTTTACATGCACAGAATAAGCGGATAACTAGCAAAAAAAATTATTTACACATAGCCGGGTATTTAGAGAAACACATTTTTCCCCGCCTCAGTTTTCAATTAAGGGATGCTAAACAATTAATCGCGATTAATCGTTAGCAGAATAAAAGTTTTTGTTTACATCACATATGTGTGTGTAAACTGTGTATAATAAATATGTATATATATAAATATGAACACATTCATGTATAATTTTAAGAAAAAAAAGTATATATTAAGTATTTATATTTATATATAATATAAATTATACATACATATACAAATGTATATACACATGTAAACATTTCTAAAACATATACATGCATGTGTGTACATTTATTTATACAAAGTTATTATACACAGTTCACACACATATATGATGTAAACAAAAACTTTTATTCTGCTAACGATTAATCGCGATTAATCGTTAAGCATCCCTATTTTCAATAATAACATCATGCACACAAACCATGTCATTTACATCAACCCGCATAAATACGCGGTCGAGCGCAATTATAACTATGCCCAACCTATGGGCGGCAGTGTAGGGAGAAGAATAAAGCCATGCAAGCCAATCAAAATCCTCAGAATCGACACCAACGAATAACACAAGCGACTTCCTGTTCCTTTCAAAACAGCAAACACAGGGCACTCACATGACGTTAAGCATTTTCTGGCACATAATGTGACGTTTTTGAACCTAAAACCCTGTTTCTCCCAGTTGACACGGCAACACATAACCAGGATTATCAGAAATCTCCACTTTGGCCGGAGGTTTTAGAAATAATCATTTTCTGTAATAAAAGCGGGGTTTTCGTGTAAATGAGGGGCCAAACCGCAGGGAAATATCTGCGTCTTTCCTTTCGTGCAAACGGGGCATTACGCTATCCTCTTCTCATGTCTGCAGAACCTGTAAATAAAACATGAACTTTAATTTTCACAGTTTTTGGAGACTTTAAGCGTTACTTTGCGCTTACTTTTGCAGTTTTCTCCATGTGCATATGTCTCCGCGTGTGAAAGATAAACGTCACACGCAGAGACGTGCACATGAAGAAAACCGTGAGAAAGCCGGTTAAAGTGTTTACATGCAACACAAAATCGGGGTAATGAGCAAAAAACTATGCCGTTTTGCATATGCCATTAATGGGCTTTCCCCGATAAAAGAAAACTATTTTACGCATTGACCCCACATGTTATCAGTTTATTAAGCATAATCACGTAAGAAGATTTAAACGCACTCATTGTGAGATGACACAGGGAAAAAGTATTGAAAACATGAAGAAAGTGAAGACAACAGCTGAAAACTATCAGTAATTAAAGAGCAATCAAGCCCCCTGTCAGAGCTAATTAATATGAACTTGTTCAGTCCCAACTGATGCCCTACAAAAAGGTCTCATTGCCAAGTTGTCACTCAAGACACATCTCATGATGGGTAAAAGCAAAGATCTGTCTCAAGACCGAATCGTTGCAAAACATACTGATGGCATTGCATTGGTTATAGGACATTTCTAAGCTTCTGAATGTTTCAGTGAGCACTGTTGGGCCATAATATGGAAGTAGAAAGACAATAATTTCACCATGAATTTGCCCATTTATCTTTCCTTCAATTATGTGAAGTTTGCCACTAGTACCATTTGCTGAAAAGCAGCCCCAGACCACGATGTTCCCACCTCCAACCTTTTCTTTGGGGTGATGTGCAATGCCATTCCTCCAAACATGGTGTGTATGGCATCCAAAGAATTCAATTTCTTTTATCTGACCACACTTTATTCTCCCAGTATTTCACTGGCTTTTTCCAAACTTTAAACGAGTTTCAACATGCTTTTTTCAGCAATGGAGTCTTGCGTGGTGAGCGTGCAAACAGGTCATGGCGGTGGAGTTCATTACTCTTTTCTTTGAGACAACAGTATCTGCTAATTGCATGTCTTTTTAAAGCTCTCCACGAGTGGTCCTTGGCTCTTGGACAACTCTTCTGTTTATGTTTTTTACTCAGAAATCTTGCGGATCCACAACGGAGATAGAGGGGACGAACTAAGCTCGTACCAAGTGTGTGGTGAGATTGTAACAAGGGCGTGGTGAGCTTGAACCTGCTTACGTCACAAGGTATTTTTTGGACCCAACATCCAATAGGAAAATTCAACTGCAGTAGCCAGTCAACCTGAAAAGGGGAGGATGTTTTTACACCATATATTGGAGTATTGAAACACTTTACATCCAAATGTCAAAAAACTGACTAAAATCAATGAACAGCAAGTAAAAAAAGTTGGATTAGGGTTTAGTTACTTTTTAAAGACCCCATATAACAATGCTAAAAAGAAAGTTATTTTGTGTATTTTTTTGGTTTTATTTATTTATTTTTCACATACCATACATTATTGTTGCTATTATTTAGCTCTGCGGTTGATCTTTGACCTTTGAATTTAAGCTACTGGAACAATTTCAGTATCAGAAAAATAGCTACAGTATATAGGGCTGTATTTTTTACAAAGATGAATATATGTTTAAATGCAAGTCAAAGCCTTATGTGAGATGTCACAATGACCTTTATTAAAACAGCATATGATGAAAATAAAATTCAAACATAGGGGTTTCCTCCCTGTTTGCAAACATAAAGCTGCACAACATGCTGAAAGCTTATGTCTGACCTCAGGGTACATTTCTGACAGAGCTTCTGTTGCAAATAAGGAGGTTCATATCAGACCATACTGATATAGACAATATTGTCTCGTCCTGTATCTTGCTGAGAAAAAATACCAAAACTCGATATACCTCCCAGCCCTAACAGTAGGGGAGAGCAGGGGCGAAAGTACTATTTTTCAGAAAAACATAAACAAGATAATGTTTGAGTCAGAGATATATTTTTACTGTGGCCAATAACTCACAAGTGTGCTCTATCAATACCAGGTGGAATTTTGAACAAATGTAAAAGGACTTCAGTATAATTTCACTTTGAACATAAGTAGTGAATTGTTACCCTTGACCCTGACAGCTGGGACAAAATTAACACAACAGAACAAGATAGATTTTTGTGTTACACTTGTTTCAAAAAATCTAATCTAATTTACTTAAATGAAACAAGTTAATACAACACAATTTTTTTGTCTCAACCTATTTTTATAATGTTCAATCTGCTTAAATAAAAAAATACATGAACTGGACCTTGAATCTGTATTTCCCAGCATGCTTTGCATGCAACTGCCTTTGGAGAGTAATATTTTTAATTAAGTGTTATTTTATGCATTTTTAGGTAAAAAGAAAGACTTTATATGTTTAATGTTGGTTTATCTTATTGATTTAGAAGAGTTTGTGTTATATTTTTACGAATTGTTTGGTTACCAACATGCAGAAGAGTGGCGCTTGTGGTTAAGTTATGGATGTGACGTACGTACTTCTTTTAAAGAGCACTAACTGTGTTAATGTCTGTTTGAAGATCAGTCTTCTCACATGTTCATCCAATGTGTCATTAGCATGCTAACGTGTGCTTATGCTAATTAGTATTATATAGAAACTGACAATTGGTTTAAAGGGGACAGAGAATGAAAAAACATTTTTACCTTGTCTTTGTTGAATAATGGTAGTCTACCCACATTCACAAACATACAAAAAGTGCTAGACATGCTAAACATCTCAGTCTCATAGAAATTCCTCTTTTAGAAATGTCAGCCAGAAAACGGCCCAATCTGAAAAACTGATGCTTATGACATCACAGGCATCTCACTGCCCCTCCACTTTAAAATAATTGGCTACATTTTTTGAGTGGCAGCAAAGTCAGCCAATCAGTAATGAGATTGCAAGTTAAGCCTGTAGGGGGAGCCAAATAGGTGCAAAACCACTTGTTTAAAATCCCCCACACTAAAAGAGCTATCTGAGAGAGGTTTTTAGGAAGCTTCTAAGGCATTACAGACCCAAACAACAAAATTTTGTCTACATGTCACATCACAGAACAAGGATAAATACTCCGTTCAATCATTCTATGTCACCTTTAACTAGACTTTTTTGCTTGAATGAACTTGTATTGTCTTTGTTGAATTAATTGTGTGGAAAAGTTTTCCTTAACTGAATTAAGTTTATTGAACAAGATATTTTTATGACCTATTAAAATATATTTATTAAGTTGGTGCAACAAAAGATTATTTGTTTAAATTAACTTATTGTATTCTTGACTTGTTGTAAAAGCCTAAACTAATTTCGTGGAAAAGTTTTCCTTAATTCAATTATGTTGAATGAACAAACACTTTTTTTGAGTGGACCTTGTTAATATGTAACTGCAAACATATTTCGTCCTTTATCTTTGCAAAACATAATTAAATTACATTTTCATTTAAAATTTCAGTTTCATTAAATGTTTCAAAAAGAAACCTGACAGTACAAACTTGAATTGTTGAGAAAAAAAATGTCAACACTATCAAAATGAAAATGAAATTAAATCAATTTAAAATAATATAAATGTTCAACATAATGCAACATTATTAGCAGCGGGACAAAAGTAACAAGTGTTAATTTCGTCTCAACAAGAACTCCTGACATTTAAACCCAATTTACTTTTATTTTGAAAAATTCAGAAAAGTCAAACTTCAAGATAGAGCTCTAAATAACCTGTAGATTGATCAGTACTGTAACACATGAAACAAGCAACGCATTATAAGAAAAAAATGACCGCTTTAGGAATATGTTTGAAACAGCTTTCTGGACCTACACACGCAAAACGATGACAAAATAATGCGATATTTGTCAGCTCTGTCAAGGGTTGCGTAAAGATGCTGTCATATAGTTTGGAAATCAAATGTTATCAGGGCTCGGAGAAAATCACTTTGTTACTTTCCCCCGGTTCATCCCTACATTGAAACACAAGTCAGAGCAGATTCACTGTCTTATATCGTGGCAGACTCTCTGTCTTTCTTTTGTCTGTGTTGAAAGAGATGTTAGAGAGAAAAGTTAACGTTAAAAGACAAGAAATAGGGTTGATGGATGTCCTGTCACGACTTTTATTGTTTAGAGCAGATGTAATAGGCCTATTATATTACATTAAAATTGATACATTTGTTAAATCTGCCCATCATAGTTTACCGACTGATTCACTGACAGAAAAATTCATGGAAAGATGAATTGCCCGTCCAGTTATTTATAGATTAAACAGCACTCTCTACTCATGATTAAATATATCATCTGGTGCTGGTCATCATAGATGCAAACAACGACCAAACAAAGACTGAACATAGGAGGATAGAGATGAACACTTTTGTTTATGAAAACGATTGATCAAATAGAAAAGCTGTTATCTCTGCAACATTCATATGAACTATACAACAGCTATAGATATAATAATATAAAAGTTTATAATAATGTTGGTTTATGTTTTTTAATCGATTCAACAGAAGTCTCATCATGTATTCGGATCTCTTACAAAGTGTCGTAAGAACAAATTAATTTTCTTTGGGTATGATTATCTTATATTAAATATATAATACTGCAAATATAACGGAAGATTTGTGTACACATTTTTCTGTAGCAGGACATCTGCCCGGTCATTTTTAAATGTCCATTAGTGGGGAAAAAAGCTTTTATCCGCCAATACAGCAGATTATAGGCCGATATAATGCCATTGCTCATACTAACAAAACCCCATCAATATTAAACTTAGACTTTTTAAAATTAACATTCTTAGCATCACTGTTCATTGAAACGATTTTGCCGTCTGTTCTGAAGGAAAGAAATCACATAAAACAGTCAAAGGTGTTTTTCATTCTGAATACAAATGAACTGTTTTTGTTGGTTTATTGACATTAGAGACATTTCTGTTTCTCTCTGTCTGTCTCTCGCTGTTTCTCTCGTGTTAAAAGTGAGTGCTTTTAAAGCGATGTGGGAAAGAGATCATTTTTAACAAAGCCTTGAGGTGTCGAGCCTGATGTTTAATGCGTGTGTGTTTGTGAGTGTTTTAACACATTCTTTAAGGGTGTGAGAAAAGTTTGCCAATTATCTCCGTCTGTTCGACCTAAAGTTATCTCACCGGTTGATCTATGACCTTTCCATAGCTCTTAAAATCTCCTAGAACTTAAAGGGCACATATTAAGCAAGTGTCTGGACATAAATGTGTGTTGGCAATGTGTGAACACAACCACACTACGATATAAACAATCCACCCTCTCCTTCTTTTTAAATCCCCATAACCAAAGCACTCATTTTATGCATGTCTTTTAGATTCTCTTGTTAATGTGATGTCACACAAACAAAGACCCGCCCACAGCCATTGTCTGAATGGTTAATTTTACACAAAAACTTTTCTAAATGTGTTTGTTCTAGCGATAATGCGGCCATGTATTCACATGAATCAGATCTAGTTTTAGTTTTAATAATTGCGTACGTTTTACGCACACTTGAACTTTTCACGAAAACTTTCCACCTTATTCACGACAAGTGCGTACGCTCATGAATTTGTTCTTATACTTGTTCTTACGTTAGTAAAGTTGGAGTGTTTTACATGAGCGGATGTGTGCACAAGGTTTGTAATTTGCATAAAACACACCCAGCTCCATATAAGGGCTTTCCGCAGTGCTGGTCCAAAGAAAAAGTTAGCGCAGTTTGTAATAGAAGCTCAAAAGAGCTCGAAAAGAAATCCATGATCATATTTATTATTGGTAAAGTTCGGTTTTGCTTTGCATTTTTTATTTGGGAGGTTTTGCTGTTGTTGGAGGAAGGAGCCAGTGCTGTCCACCAATCGAAGTAACATTAAAGAAGTATTGGATGTGTTTACAAATTAATATGACAGAGATGCGCATCTGTATCTAAAATAAAACAGACAGGAGATCAAGTGATTGACTTTGGACTTACATTTACATGACGTTTACATTAGGCATTAAGCAGCCGCTTTCATATAGAGATTTAAAAAGTGAGAGAGGTACGCGTGAAGATTTGTCATTACATGCATCTTCTTTATATGTGTAGAAAAAGTAAGTAGGCTATAATAATTTATAATATAATGTATATAATAATAATCAACATTATTATAATAATCAACTGTATCAACATTATTATAAATATTATAATTATAGCCTATATTTGATTACAGTGTACGAGTGATTTTAGGTTTGCTTGAATTTTTGCGTACATTTAGAAGAAATTTAGATACAAACGTTTTTTTTTAAATCACAATTTGTAAGCAGATCTCACGCACAAATTTGTGTTTACGCATACTTAATGAATGAGACCCAGTAGCTCATTTGCATTTAAAGGTACACACATGAAAACATCCCACACTGAAAAAAATTATTAATTGGATTAACTCAATAAAATTGCGGGCAGGATTTTCATCCAATATGAATGTGTACCCCTAACTCATAAAAAACTGCTTTACACAATAAAAATATATTGAGTTAGCCCAACTCAATTTAAAGTAAATGGCAATACTCAATTAGTTGCCTCAACTCAATGTAGTGTAGTCTGAATAACTCGATTTAGCATAGTTTGAATAACTTAATGTAGTGTAGTCTGAATAACTCAATTCTGTTATTTTATATAAAACTTTTTATATCATACTTACTAGCATAAGCACATGTTAGCATGCTAATAATAATAACATATGATACTTTGGATGAGCATATGAGAAGAGACTGATCTCCAAACAGGCATGCTCATTGAGAGAAATACGTCACATCCACAACCTAACCACAAACGCCACTCTACTGCACGTTGGTAACCAAACAATTTGAAAAAATATAACACAAACGCTTCTAAATCAATAAGATAAATGGACATTAAACCACATTAAGTCTTTCTCTTTACCTAAAAATGCATAAAATAACACTTAATTAAAAACATTACTCTCCAAAAGCAGTTGCATGCAAAGCATGCTTGGAAATTCTTTTTCCAGAACCCAAACTCAAACTAATTGTGTTAACACAATTAAAAAGAAATCAATAAATTATAGTACATATTCATTTTGTGTCAGACTAATTCAATATATATACGTATTGCTCTTAATGAGGTATTTTGAATTAATTGAACACAATTTTAATGTGACATTTTTAAGAATAACTTTTGTGCAATATGGACATTTTGGACATCCTATAAAAAATGATCTGTGGGGTATATTGAGCTTAAACTTCACAGATACATTCTAGGCACCCTTGAGACCTATATTACATCTTGTACAAATGGGCATAATATGTGGCCTTTAACAATGGATAAGCTTGATTCAAATTCTGATTCTTTAATAAACAGGTTTGGCTTTGACCCAAAGCTCAAATAAGCCATCGATCAGATTTGACAACGCAAATGGCTGTAATGTGTCCAGGCATCTATTCTCGTGTCCTAAAACTGCCATGTCCTGTTCGCTTTTCATAGCAGAAAATCTGTGACACATTTTACACTACAGTTTGAGAATTATATGACTTATTAAAACAGTTAGATGTGATTTATGATGATAATGACGTGCCAGCCTCTCTGTTGCTTGGAGCTCAGAAATCAGAAAGCTGTTTCTCAATCTTGATTTCCTTTTTACGCCGCACAGTTACATGTGACGTTACATTTATTAAGATAAAACACTTTCATTAATGACAGGAATAAATTATTCAGAGGTAAGAGCTCATTATCAGTAGTGTTTGAAGCATCACTGTGGCTGGTGCTTATAGTTACTGATCTGAACAAACCACTGTCGCTGTTAAACTTGTTGTACTGAGGACATGATTTATTATCGAGTCACTGGTCTTGTTAATTACTAATATTAACTGTTGTCTCAAAAGCATTGCCAAAGAACTGATCAGTATCGAGGAATGTTACTTTATCTTGAAGAATGCAGAAGAGAGTTTTCATTTTCAATTGCATTTAAGACATTCAAGGTCATAAAATAGTGACTACGTAAAATATCAAAGACGCAAATATTTATGTAGTCCTTGACACGTGAACTGAAGGTAATAGTTTTTCTCAACAGTTGTTGTGAACTGGTGCTTCATACTGTGTATTTTACGTTGAGTTGACCAATAAGCAAACATGACCATAATTAATAGTTAAAGGGGACATTTCACAAGACTTAAATCTTTGGTGTCCCCAGAGTACGTAGGTAAAGTTTTAGCTCAAAGTACCATATAGATAATTTATTATAACATGTTACAATGAGCTGATCTCTGCACTAAACGGCAGTGCCGTGGTTGGATAGTGCAGATTAAGAGGTGGTCTTATCCCCTTCTGACATCACAAGGGGAGACATGCTTGCAGAGAATGGTTTACCAAGTTACTAAGTTGATCTTTTCCACATTGTCTAGGTTGAGAAAAGCACTGGGGACCCAATTATAGCACTTAAACATGGAAAAAGTCAGATGTCCCCTTTAAATAATAATCAGTTTGTCGGATGTCATGCCGTAAACTTCAGGGTAAACAAGGCTGACAGCATGGCAGTGGTTTCTAATTCGGATTCAAATGTTTATTTAAATGTAATTCAAGCAATCCCATCATAAACTCATAAAATCAAGTCAACTGTAAAATCTTTAATTAACAAAGAGATAATGATGAATAATAAACAAAATGCAAACAACACAAAGCACTGCACATGCATTCTTCAAGCATAAGGCAATCCCAAATGCACTGCAACAAGCTCAGCAAGATGTTAGTGCGGTACTGTGATGTCATCTGCCTGTCGGTTCTTGCGGCGCCACATGAAGCAGTACAAGCCTAGCGTGGTGCAACAGCCTGGTTTCACTGTTAATACGTAGTACGTAGTATTAACACGTAACTTTCAAAAACACAAAACGTAATTTATGTACGTTTAAAAAGATGCTGAAGCGTACAATGTAGACGTATTTGCAACATTTAATCGTAGCATTATTATACTTTTTACAGCTACAAAACGTAAAACATTTAAAGAGCACCTATTTCATTGCTAAAAAACAACGTTATTTTGTGTATTTTGTATAATACAATGTGTTTGCGTAGTTTATGGTTCCAAAAACACATTATTGTCCACATACCGTACATTTTTGTAGCTCCAGATTTTACTCTCTTCCTGAAACGCACAGATTTCGTATAAAACTCAATGATTTGAAAAGCGCTGTGTCCCTGATTGGCCAGCTAATCTGTACGTTGTGATTGGCCTGAATACCTCTGACGTCAGCAGGAAATGTGAAGCTCCTTACTACGTTTGAAAGATTCACTCACAATGCAATGCTAACAGGAGTTAACTTACAGTCTTTACTACATCACCAATCCCAGGAAGTAAACTGTTGCCTACAATCTGTATGTTTGTTGCAGTTCAAGAAAAAAGATTTACGTTGGAAATGATAACTTGCGCCATCGTTTACTTTGGGGTTTGTACCTTTTGCATATCGTTAACATGTACTAATACACACTTAAAAACCAAAGGAAACGTAAAATCGTAAATCGGACAATAGGTGCTCTCTAATGCATTCTTAGAATTCAAATTCATAACAAATGCGAGATTTGACGTTTACGGTTGCTCCTAAATATTGGGATTAAGATCGCTGGATGAAGGGCTGAATTTGGATCAGTTCCTCGCAATCGCATGAATTTTAAAAATGTGGATACAGCAAATGAATACAATTGTGTGGTGTACTAATTATTATTGTATAGGAAAGATTGCATAGGAGAAAACGTGTTTTTGTGTGTCATGGAAAACAAACTAAATATTACAAAAATAGTTAAATGTTAAACAAAATATTTTTTTTCAGGGTTTTAAAGCAACACCAAAGAGTTTTTTTACCTTAAAATTAAGTTTCAGTCGTTCATCCACTCGAAACAGGGTGAACAAAACTTTCACATTCGCTTTGCAGTCCTCTATCGGCCAAAACCGCACTAAAGAAGTTTCCAACCGTCGGGTCGCGGTCCTGTAGTTCGATTGAAAACTACAAAAACTTGCTTTACGACAGACCTACAATCCAATCAGAGCCAGCTTTGCTGCAGTAGGCTAAATTGTTTACGACAGTGGTAATGAACAATTCCGCTTCCAACCTGTAGGGGGAGCAAAGAGCAAAAACTCTCAAAAAAGTGTAGTTTTGTTTAACATTGTGTTTTTCTCCGAAAGTCACGAACATTTCAGGTAAACGAGTAAACTGGCTTACATAAATAAATAAGAAAAAAAAGAAATAAATGACTGAAAACATGCCATAAATATGAGTTAGAAACACCAATTCCCAAAATGTTAAGTTTTATGCATAGTAATATGTACAAATTTGTACGTCTTTAAAGTTTTTAATACATAATAATAATTAACAAGATATTAGTCATTTTAAGACGTCTATATTATACGTTTCAGTAAGTAAATGTACGTGTGGTACAACCACACTTTTTACGTAAAAATACACCTGTATTCACATGAGATCACGTTGGCCACGAACAGAGTAATGTTCAGTAACATTGACTTTACATTACTGAAATGTGTTTATAATTGTGTCTATAAACATTGACCTTTAAACGTTTTTATTTTAAATTGTGATCTTTCATGCTTTCTATAAAGTGCGTTTCAAATAAGTCACGATGCTGTTTTTGAGGGTCTTTGTTGACGTCCGACAGCAAGACATTGAATAAGGTTTTTGTTGTGTGTTTTACGCACACTGTATACACTTATAATAGATATTGTATTAGGTTTATTTGTCAGACTGAAAACAGAAGGTCAAGTTGAATGCAATGCATTATGGATCACAGTATTCTGTACAGTGTGGGCAGCGCTACCCATTTTGAGACATGACAGAAATACAAAGAAAGCAACAAATAAGACATCCTGTCGCATGTCACTTGTTGTGGCTGGTTAAAACGACAAAACTTTGAAGAAATTAGGTGTTTATTGTGTTAATTAAACCTGTAGCATGCATAACTAGTGTACTCGCTGATTTCATCACTAACACTCTGTGTACCTTTGTGGTTGTGTCATTTAGTCACATCTTTCAGTAATGTCGTCATCATCATCATCATTGCTGGCCCGACTGTGTGATTATTTCATACGTGTTCGTCTCAATACCTGCCACTAGTAGTGACATCAGAATATCAAATAGCTGTGTATGTGTGTGTCTGGACCGATGGTTTCTGTGGTGCACTAAAAAAACACAGTTTACTTTAATAAAATCACTATGGGACTATAATGACAACCGAGCTATTAATCAAAGAGAGAGAGAATGGAGTAGCCATTGGATCAACAGGTCAGCTACGGATTGATTAACCACACACTCGAACAGAGAGTAAATGCACATCACATCACTACAAAAAGAGAGAGAGATTGTGGTTTTTTAATGGTTTTGCTTCAGGACATGAGGTGGCTCAGAAAGCAAACATTACAATTTAGTAACATGATGGTTTAACATCTCAAGTAACCTGTAAAGTTTGGTGTGTGCGTAATCTTATCTACTACTAAGTGACTTTGATTTGACACACGACCATTAACAACAGAAGATATAGGAAGTGTTTTCCTCTCTTTATTGTGCTGTTGTCCTACAATTTACAGGCTAGCTGCCATTGCTTTTAATATCCACTTAAACAGATTTTTTTATAGACTGTGGTTGTGTTCAGAATGAAAGCAGTGCATTAGCGGGTCAAAGGTCATGGGTTTAATCCCAAGGGAACACACATACTGATGAAATGTATAGCTTGGATGCGCTGTAAGTCACTTTAAAAAAAAATGCATAAATGTAAATGCACAAGTATGAAAGAATGTAAAGTATGCTTCATGAGTGCACTATTGCACCTTTAAAGGAGACATTTCACAAGAATTTTTTAAGATGTTAAACAAATCTTTGGTGTCCCCAGATGTGAAGTTTTAGCTTAAAATATCATATAGATAATTTATTATAACATGTTTAAATTGCCACTTTGTAGGTGTTTGCAAAAATGTGCCGTTTTTGGGTGTGTCCTTTAACATGCAAATGAGCTGATCTCTGCACTAAATGGCAATAGCGTGGTTGGATAAGATTAAGGGGCGGTATCCCCTTCTGACATCACAAGGGTGGACAAATTTCAATGAGCTATTTTTTCACATGCTTGCAGAGAATGGTCTACCAAACCTAAGTTACTGGGTTGATCTTTTTCACATTTTCTGAGCACTGGGGACCCAATTATAGCACTCAAACATGGATTTTCGTCCCCTTTTATACAATGCATGCATATTTAATGCTGAAAGTGGCATCTAGTCAGCATTTTATAACTAGTCAGTTAGTGTTGCATTTGTAATCTAATTTGTTATAAAAATGCTTTAACGTTGCGACAAGCAGCAGATGTTAAATATTCCTCACACTGGAAATTAGGTTAGGTACGTTGCATTATGGGATACATCATCTCACACGGTGCTTAGACCGTATGCACTATGTTTATAGTCTGTACCGTACACTTGATCATTTAGACGTTTGTTTCATGTGACACAGTACAGTAGTGTGAGCTCGTTCTGATCTTAAACGCATTCACACACTTCTTTAAAGTCAAAGCTCTGCTTTGTAAGAAGTCATGATGAGTTTTCACTTTGAGTAAAGTGACTTGCCGTTTTCATTACCATGACAACACAGCTGTCAGTCACGGGTGAACCATGGCAACAGGGCTTTACCTTGACTGCCAATGAACTTGCTTAATGTAATAAGCTTTTTACTGCCATAGTGATGCTGAGAGCGAGAGAGAGCGAGAGAGAGAGAGAGAGAGAGAGAGAGAGAGAGAGAGAGAGAGAGACCCAGAGTGATACAAACAATGACAGGAAAACAATGACTGGATGTGTTTGATGGTGATATTTGCTAAACAAAATGAATAAAAGTAAATAAAATAAAAGTAAACGTTTAGTATTAAATATGTTGTGTGTAATAAATGTTTTCATAAAACAACTTCAACGCCATATTAAGAATATAGCAGTATAACTCAGTATTGAGTACATCGTGTTAAGCCTAATAATGCCATTCATCCCCAAATATATTTTTTATTATAACACAACACCATGATTTAATACATAGACAAAATAAACAAAACAATATTTCTGAAATCTCACAGAAAGAGTTTAGAAACGGATTTCTAACCAAGCATCATCTGTGTGTTTGTGTGTGTGTGTGTGTGTGTGTGTGTGTGTGTGTGTGTTGTGTGTTTGTGGTATGTATGTGTGCTTGTATGCATGTATGAGGCAGAAAATCTCTCTCCTGATTGGACAGATTCGGCAGAATGAGTCATCAAACTATTTCGGTTACAGCAAATCAGCCATTATATGTTGCCATGGAAACCAAATACACACACACACACACACACACACACACACACAAACTATGCCTCACATATACTTTTAAAATAATATACACAGGTATATATATATATATATATATATATATATATATATATATATATAGTATAAATGTAAATGTATAGCCTGAATAGAATGTAACTGGCATTGGATAAAAGCATCTCCCAAATGCATGAATGTAAATTACTTTTTATTTTTAGGAAACAGTATAATTTTATCTGATACGTTTGCCTCTCTACACCAGTGGCAAGGCTACATAAGTGCCAGGGTGGCACTGGCCTACCCAGATTAATGGCTGGCCCACGCAGTCAGAAGAGACACAAAATTAAAGCAAAAGAAATCTTAAGAATTTCTTTAATAATTATCGCTCAAATACGCATCATAAAGAAATAACAATTTATATCAAAAGTTTATCATTTGCATTTGTTTCTAAACCTTGCAAATGTTACCATTCATGCCATGAGCACAAGATGTTAAAGTAAGCTTTTTTCGTTGCGCAGAGACGTACACTCACACACTCAAATGGACAAACACTCATGAGGGGCCAATCACTCACGCCACACTGCCTTTTTTGGTCACTTTTAAAAAGAGCAGTGCGGTGTGGCTTTCTATGTTGCCAGGCAACCACCGACACAGCTGTCCTGTCAGTCAAATATTGAAGCGTGAGCTCAAAGAGGGCACTTGCTCTGTCCTTGATCGAAGGTGAGAGGTGCACAAACATGCATTTGTTATTCCAAACAACTGTAAACTTCCCTCACCACAAAGGAAGGCCCGCCTCTCCCCTCATTCGATTGGACAATGGAAAGACGCGAATGACATCGCTGCTTTTCCGTTCTCTGCAGTTCTTCAAACACATGAGCTGCGGCAAACGGCAAAAACGTAAGGCATTTGGTGTGCATAAACAGTGCGCATATCGCTCACTGCCCGTTGAAAATCATTCAAAAAAGGTGCTTGCAACTGCCATAAATGCTTTGGTGTGATCGGCCCCTTACTGTGGGTTCACACCAGACGTGAGTTTAACGATTTGCACGAGTAGATTACATTCAAAGTCAATGCAAAGACGCGATCAGACACGTCCTCGCGTGGGGCGATGCGAATGACCCGACATGAGCGGAGCGTTTGCTGCGGAAACAAGCGCTAGTCGCCTCAAGCGTGTCTTTACCCAAGTCAACAAATATTCAATTCAAGCGAAAAATTCTCATGACACGAAGTTAAACCCCGCGAGTAATCTAGACGAGTAATGGTGCGTTTACACCAACCGCGGTAGAGGCGTGAAGCGCGAGTGATTTCAATGTTAAGTCAATGTGCAGATGCGTTGACGCGCGTCAGGAGGTCCCACGGCACGGAAGAGGCGTTCGGCGCGGAGCGGAAGACGCGTTTCCGCCTCATTCGCGCGAAAGGCGCGAATTGAGCGTTGTGCGCAGTACACGCGAATGGTGCTTTTGTGCATTTTGCGGTTCACGCGAATTTGCGGCTGACGCCCGAGTTGAAAAATGTAAACTTTGGCGGAATTTCGCGCCGCGTTAACCAATCAGGAGCCTGCCTGCTGCTGTGGTGGCAGCCCCGCCCGGAGTCACTCACTCAAGCAGTCACTCAACGCTATATGACACAAGTTGTTATTTCTATAGAGGAGACAGGAATAAAAAGGACCTCGCTTGGAAGAGTGTCAGTAAGGACTTTGGGCAACCTGGTAAGTTGTAATACACACTTCACTTTTGAGTCACGTGACGTTTATCGACCCGCGCCGTTTATTTTCCCCCTATAGTAAGGTTACCCAATACAAACTGGTAACTCTCTTGATAAATGCACAAGTAACATCAGTCATCTTGCAAACAGACACTCGCACAGCAGTTGCCCCTCCCACAAGAAGCGGATTTTGCGAATGCATTCAAAGTGTTCAAGCGGCAAACTAGGCGCGGTAGACGCGATTTTGATGCCCAAAACGCGTTTGGTGTAAACTCAGCATAATGCGATGCCCTACGTTTGGCGTGTACATAGCATTAGACGTTTCAGAAAGCATGCAAACACAGAATCTCTCTGCGCTTGACAGGACACATACACCCAAAATGATCTCGAAAATTATTGGCAAGTATTCATATATAAACATTCAGTTATGTCTAATAGTGAACGCATACAGAAAGAAATCAGATGTGTGTCAATATTGATCCATGCTTATCCGGTCTTAAAGTGGCAGTTCCCTCAACAAATCTACTTATGTTTGTGTCATTATGTTTATAAAACAACAGAAGACAAAAGGAAAATCACTTCAAATCAGCTTCAAAAAATAAATTAAAGCAACACTATGTAGTTTCCATGTAAAAATGACTTACAGCTCCCCCATGTGGTTGAAAAGCGCAACAGTGCCTGGTATCAGACACTCTTCTGCAGGCAGGGGGAGGGGCGGGGCTGTGTTTCCTACCCTCCACCGCCACTTTCAGAGTGTGCTTGTAGCAGCTAGGAGGCTGCTCAGGTTGCAGCAACAGTACAATTTGTCCAGTTAAAAGTTGTTCTATCACTGAAATAATTTTAGAGACATTATTTAAAGGTAAAAAAACTACATAGTGTTGCTTTAAGTTTCATTTATAGAAGTAGACGACCATGTCATTATTCATTTGAAACTACATCTGTCCAGTCTTTTCTATTTCCATATGCTTATAATTTTTTGATTTGTTCTTATTTTATTTTCCTTATTTCCATTTTTTGCTGATCCGAAAATTTTTTGATCCATTTTTCGAAAATTATATTTAAGTTCCACCCTCCTTCACAAAGGTCCAGTCAATTTTAAATTTCTGGCCTCGCCACAGCTCTACACTGAAAAAAGCTGTAATGCTGCATGCAACTTTAATCAAATTGGTTATGCAAGTCAATTAAACCTGATTTCACTTAACTTAATAAATTCAGTTAAATAATTTAAACTTGTTTTATAAGTAAAACAAAAAACATTTTTAAAAATTTATCAGCATCGTTCATTGAAATATAAAATTGCAAGTTCTTAAAGGTGCAGTGTATTTTAGCAGCATCTAGTGGTGAGGTTTCAAATTGCAACCAACAGCTCAGTCCACTGCTCACCCCTCACTTTTGAAATGCATAAAGAAGCTACAGTAGCCGCCACCAGAAAAACATGTCATCGACGTAGACAACTTAGTAAAAAAAGTTTGTCCATTAAGGGCTTCTGTAGAAACATGGTGGCACAAAATGGCGACTTCCATGTAAGGGGACCCTCAGTGTATGTAGATAAAAATGTCTCATTCTAAGGTAATAAAAACATAACAGTTAATTATAAAAAGGTCTTTATACACCCCTGATAATATAGTTTTGTATATTATTTTGCATTTCTGTCAAGAGATCCTTTTAAAAATTACACACTGCACCTTTAATGTTGGTTAAAGTCAAATGATGTCAAACTAAAGTTTCTTGTGGATTTTCCAATCATTCCCAATTATCTTACTGTACATTTCCCTTAAAAAGTCCCTTCAGTTACTACCTAAAACAATTACAATTTTTAACTTAAAAGTGAAAAATACTTCAAGTGAAAAATTTAAATTAAAAAACGTACTTTTTTAGGTGTTTATCAATTTTTTTGTACATAAAAGCGCAAATTATGAATCATATGTATCATTATTATATGCTTACTGTTGTAATTTTTTTTTTTAAAGTTACGAATTGCAGCTTAAGAAAATAAGAACTTGTATTTTATAACAAAAATGGTAAGAAATTGTACTTTATATAACAACTTACCATCTTTTAAAACAGGCATCTGTTAATTGTAATTCTGCTTTAATTTAGGCTGATTTGTGTTAACAATTATAATTAGAGTATGATTTAATGTTGTTAATTGTTATGCACAAAAGTACTCTATCACAGTAAATAAATCTAATGAAAGTTTCAGACAAACCCCTCCAGATCAAAACACCAAGACACAGTAATGAGAGTGTTTTTAACATACTTTGAATAATTAACGACTGTAATGATTTATGAATAATTAATAATGGTGGACTGAATTAAACCAGCTGAATTAACTCTGTTTGTTTTACACCCTGATTCATGAATGACAATTAAAGTTCAATTTGCTCCAGGTACAGTCTTAAAAACAACTTTAGAATGCCTTTTCACTATTTCCAAATATTTCCAAAACACACACCACAAGCAAAAGTTCAGGTCTAAAAATAGATCCCCATCATTACCAGACACTTTCAAAGGTCTACTGGGTGTTTGTGTGCGGTTTTAGCGTGAGGAAGGGTCACAGCAGGGGTCGACGACACTCTCATTGACTTAAGATCTATAGGGAAGAGTGAGAAAGACAGCTGGTGAGAGAGTGAGACAGAATGAGATAGAGACAGGAGGGCTTTCTGAGGTAGTTAATATTGATGAGCGTTTACCCGAGCATCATTCAAAGGGACCTACAGTACAGAGGTGACCTTTACACACACTATCATTCTCTATTATGGCCTTGAAACGGTTGTGAGTTTTATTCAGACAGAAAGCAAAGAAAACTTTGATGGTAAATTTACAATTCTGTTTATAAAGCTGAACAAAACCACACTTATGTTGTGTACAATCAGATGAAGTCCAATGCTTGGTAATGTGTTTCAGTCAGAAAATAAATAACAGACTTTCCAGTTTTTTTGTCCGGTCTATGCACACATTGACAGACACTCGCAGTCATTGTAGAAAGTTTCTTGGCACCGTAGTGATGCTTAATGTGTTACTATGGCAACTGATGCAGCTGCACTGGATGCTGACCCATCCCGACAAACTATTGCCTTTTGAAATGAGATATTGGATTTAGTTATTGACACAGTTTGTTGTGTTCTGATGAAAATATGAGAGAAATGTGATTTAGTGTTTGAGTCAGTTTTATTGTTTTTTGCTACGTCTGTATTATTTGTATTACATTAAGTATGTACGGTACTGTAAATTCTGACCTGGGCACTATTTTTGGCTAAGCTTCTGTTTTGTAATGACTTGTGATGACGCAACTACAAAATGCGCAAAAAAAGTATGAAAAACAATAGAGAATCTAACATTGTTAAAGTGCACATACGGTGGAAAACATGATTGTTCTGCTCTTTTGAATTTGATGTACTGCGTCAATGTGTCTGTAACATTAACAACTCGAAACTCCCTCACACCATTCACAAAGAACATGTAGACAGATTTGTTATTGTTGCTGATTCATTTCTGCTCACATCAAACCTTAAATTCAGACCTCTTTGCTGATGCACTAATCTAAATACTGGAAATACACAAATTTTCCCCTTATTTTCCCCCTCCCGAGAATCCGAGAGATAATCGGGTTCAGGACTTTCAATCGGTTGCGATGTTTGGCTTTGACTATCATGTCATTTGTGACGTTTACAGATCTGCTTTAATCTTAGAACTGATGTTTTATAAACAACACAATCAGTGTAATTTTAGGGACAACACACTAAATGCGTTTTCTCAGAATAAACACATTTCTGTGTTATTATTGGAACAACACATTTTGTGTTACTTTTAACACAAGATCAAAAATAGAACCTGTTACTTTTAAAACAAAATCAACACAAAATGACAAATAACGTGTTAAAATGACACAAAATGTGTTAAATAGCAAAACACATCCATTCTTAAGTTGCGTTCACACCAGACGCGAATGAAGCGTTAAGCGTGAGTGATTAACATGTTATGTCAATACAAAGATGCGACAGACATCCTGTGGGGCAATTCATGCAAATTAGGCAGTGCGAATGACGGCAAACGAATTGAGCGTTTGATGGGCATAACGCGTGATTTGCAAGAATCGCGCAAGTTGAAAATTCTGAACTTAGGTGGATATTTGCGCCCCGTTAACCAACCAGGAGCTTGCTGTATGGCAGCATAGTTGTATGTGGACACCCAGAGCTGTACGACACATCTACGTATTTTTATAGAAACAGGAATATAAAGGATCTTGTTTGCTAGAAAGTGAGTGAGGAGGTAGGACAATCAAATAAGTTGTAAAAGACGCTCTTTAATCAATTTGAGCTATATATAGGCAAATTAAGCATAGTTGCTAGTGATGCACCGATGTATCGGCCGCCGATATTTATCGGCCGATTTTTGATGAATTTGAAACCATCGGCATATCGGCAATAGCACGAGAAAGGCCGATACCGATTGTTTATTAATTAACTGCATAAAGAAATCCATTATATGTAAAAAAAAAAAACGAGTTAATGTTGTTAATAAAATAAATGCTGAATAGCAAAAACCACCTTTGAAGGTTGTCATGTTGTTTTATTATATTAGTTTTAGCTTAATTTGTACCTCTCTTATTATGTTGGTCAGTTGAATGTTAATTAGATCCAATCCATGTTCAGTAAAAATAATTTGCTGCAGAAATAAACTAGCTAATAGACCAACTGTATAGTATTGTATTCAAGTGTTTAATATCGGTATCGGCCAGAAGCTGTCTGTTTAAATCGGTATTGGCCCAAAAAAATCCTATCCGTGCATCCCTAATATTTGCATATGAATTTCGTATGCGAATTATGTGAATTTCACGTGCGAATGACGCAAATGACAAAAATGTCTTGCGCAAATGAAAGAAGTTAACTTAAAATGTTCAAGGTCCAACTACTGTCCAAGCGGTCAAACAATCGCGATTTATTTGCTTCATTCGCGTCTGGTGTGAATACAGCATTGCCAGCAAATCGGGGCTGCCCTGATCATATCAAACAGGATTGATATTTAGGATTTTAAATATCACAATAAATCTAAATTAGTTCAATAGCCAATGAGAGATTGAGCTGAATGAATTTGAAAACAATACAACTCCCTGTATCACATACGTCTCACAACCGTTCCCTCAAAATCAAGAGCCGAGGAGAACTTTGGTTTTAAACACACGAGTTAGTGTAAAAACTGCAAAATGCAAACACAAAAATAATTATAAATGTGTCACAACCTTCATTTGTTTACATCCCCATCCCTGTGAGATCATGTGAAATGTTCCACCTAGTGCACGATAATCTTAATAATATCTTTTAGTGTGTGATGCGTCATGATTTTCAAATCTGAGATTTATGCTATTGCACTAGTGGATGTATAAAGGTCAATCCTTCTCAATTTAACAAGTTTAAGTGTCATTACAAGTGTACAGTTGATCATCTCCTTACTGTATGTTTAAAACCACAGTGTCAGTCATTTTTGTCTTAATTTTGAGTAGGAGGATATTAAACAGATTTTTGTGTTACTGTATTTCAAATTACTTTAAACTAAATGTCACTTGGATATTTCGTTATCCAATGCAGTGACATTCAAAGATTTTAAATGTGACCTGTGTGTCCAATTACTTCTTTACGGGCCACCGTACACGGGCTTATGCATGTCGTCTTCATTCTTGCACAAGACATCACTTCATATCCCAAGTGAGCAATATGCTAAAACACATGCACAAACATTCTGACGCAACGACACGACAATTGCTGCAGGCGACTAAATGAATGAGTCAGAATTAATCCAACCATCTTAAGACATCAAGATCCACACAGATATAATGACTATTACATATCTGTAAAGACATGAACACACAAACACAAGTACAGGTCACAGACAGGTTCATGTATTAGTCAACTACAGAGCTAACGCACAGTGGTGTTGGGGAGGGAGATTGTGTGACTCAACAGACGTCAGCAGTAACCTACAGACATAAAGTCAACTTTGAAAAATGCAGAAGATTAATATTCATGGTTTATGTGTTTAAAATATGCCAGAATCTAAATGATGAAAATAAATAAATGTGTATTTATAGTTTTATGAAAGCAATAATCTGTGAGAGACCATGTAGTGTGTTGTACTCTTAATTGCGATGCCATAGAAGAACCATTTTTGGTCTCATCTAATGGAAATTCATACGCATTTTGGTAGCTAATTCGTATGACTACATTCGTAAGGTTTTGTACGATTTGCTTTCGCCCCTGCGCCATTGGGGTTAGGGGCGGGTTTTTTTAATCATCAGTTTTTGTTTGTATGAATTTATTCAAATTAGCCAAGTCGTTAAAAACAGTATGAATTCACATGAAATCAGTACATGTGACCCGTGCTGGCAAAATGAGTCGAAATGCTCATGGTGTAATTTTGAGCTACAGGGAAAAGAAAGTATAAATATCGATTTGGGTCGAAATTGAGGTTTTCATAAAAATAATTACATTAAGCGCTTGTATAGCAATCCCAATGCTCTAAATAGTCATTTAACATCTAAAATTATCTTTATTTATATGTTTTCTGAGAGGTCCTAAATGCTTAACCTATACAAAGATTCATCTCCATCCACATGGAGTCTGACATTTTTGTTTCAGTTTTAAAAAACATGCAGGAATTAAAAAATAAAGTGCAGGACTTGCTTGATGTTATCTCGTTCCCCGCCAGCCTTTTTTGAAAAGTTGCCCGCTAGCATTTTGTGTGATTTTCACAAAAGTTTCACAAAATGTCTTCCAGAAAACTTTTCTTCTAAAAATATAAAAACATACAAATATATCAAATGAAATTACAGACCCTCTGCTTCAAACAAACAATAAACAAACAAACAAACAAAACAGGGGAAAAAAAAAAACGTTTTATCCTATCTATAATTTTTTTCTCTGCTTATAAACTCTTAAATCTGGGTATATTTCTTAAAAAATAAAAAATTCTAGCAAAAAGCTTAAATTATTGCATTTTTGTGAAGGAATTTTTTTAGAAATCAGATTCAGAACGATTATCAAAACATACATGGAGTGTAAAATTAATAAATAATTTTTTGCTTCAGTTTTTTTTATCAATTTCGTATGTGGGCCATCTAGTGGATAATCGTGGATTGACAGATTAACATAAAAACTCATCAGGAACACGTTTTTCCATGCAAATGTTTTCTATTAGTTTACAAGATAACTTTTTCTCTTTTTGACAAAATAACTCTTCAAAAATTGAGATAACCTCGTCAATTGTGGGGTTAAAATAGTTATTAAGAGAGAACAAATTCTAAAATTATTTAAAAATCAAGGTAACGTTTCGAGCGTGCAGGCTCATGGGGCGTACACACCAAACTGCGAATTTAACGATTTGCATGAGTAGATTACATACAAATGCAAAGATGTGTATAGACGCAAACGTTCGCGGGGTAAGCGAATGACGCGCATTGGGCGGCGCAATTGGCATGAAAACACGCACTATTTGCCTCAAACGCATCTTCACACAAGTTGAAAATATTAAACTGTTTACATGACAGGAAGTTAAATCCTGTGAGTTAAACACTCTTAGGATGAATGTGTTAAAAACAACACATTTGTGTTGATTCTGGGACAACACACTAAATGCGTTGGCTCAGAATCCACCCATCTCTGTGTTATTATTAAAACAACACATTTTGTGTTACTTTTACAAAACTTTACAACTTTACATCTTTACAAAATTAACACAAAATGACACATAATGTGTTAAAATTACACATAATGTGTTAAAAGCGTAATGCAGAAAGATGTCTAAAAATTAACACATCCTTTCTAAGAGTGAATATAATATAGAGCGAGGAACGCAATGGTTCGTGTTTGGTGCGTACAGAGCATTACAGTAAGTTTTTTAGATAGCTTTCTCTGATAGCTTTTGTAAAACCGTGGCAACAGTCTTGAATAAATTTGAACATTATTAATATAATACAATTATAGTGTTTGGCAGTACTGTGTTAATTCCTGTCATTCTGGTTATGGTTTGTTTAAACACTTTACTATTAATATTACACTTCTGCAATTAAAACCATCCACATCTCTTCATCTCAGACACACACACAGACAAAGGTCAAAAACACACCCCTTCATTTAATCTCTCTCTTTCATCTACTCCGTCCCTCTGTCCACTTTCATTCCTCCATCCGTCCTCCTGCCCTCGACAGCACATCATTCGCATCATTTCTTCATCCCTCCCCTTTCATTAAAGAAACTCTTGATTCTGATCCTCGCTGCTTCTCTCGCAGCTGAAACTCATTCACAGATTGATTTTGCTCGGTGCTTTTAAGCGCTCAGATAAAGGTGTGTTAGTATAAAAGAGGAAAGTCTGTATTCTCTCTGCAGCCTGAGGAGACGAGGAGGAAACCATTAACTCCAACTCCCTCTCTCTCTCTCGCTCTATCTCTCTCACACACATCGTCCCAAAGCTGTCAGTGTTGTGCGGCTGATGAGGGCTAAAGAAGCTGGAGGAGAGCCAGAGATACACACACACACACACACACACACACACACACACACACACACACACACACATACGCACACACACACTGCTGTATGATTGTATAGCAGTAGATTCTGCAGACTCAGACCGGTCCAGCGTCCAGAGGTTAATATCCAGCAGGAGAGAGGTTAAACTGGGATCGACTCAATTCGACGGCTCCCTCTTTCACTTATACTCTGACAACTGATATATATCTTCAAAATAAAAAATTATTCATTGATTTTTGCCAAAAACATTTTTAGCTGTAAAGGTTCTTGAGCCGTGGCGGCTGGTGACTGCTCTTCTGAGTGGCGCGAATTCAAAATATGTGTCCTGTGTGTTGCTCGTGTTTTCAAAATATGTGTTATTTTCAAGTAACGTGATCAAAATTTGTCAAAATAAGTGCCTGCTGCACATGCGTCATAACCATCTATAATAAAAGAGACGCTCACGTTCACTAAATTCTGATTACGCATGAGATTATCTGGCAAATGCGAGCGTCTCTTTTATCATAAACCTTTTAGACGCATCTGCAGCAGACACTTATTTTGACAAGACACGTGATGCACATATTCACTTGATGCGTCGCACACATATTTTGAAATGATGAACAACACACATGACGGGCTACATACATGATGTGACAAACTTCGCATCATGCGCCCTCGAAAAAGAAGTCACAGGCCGCCACTGTTCTTGAGTTGCTGTATATTACACTACTGGTCTGACGTTTAGGTATTATTCGTCATCCATTTTACAAATGTATGTAATTTTTAATTATTCAATATTTTTATTTTATTATAATTTTGCCACAAAACTAATTTCAAACATTTAATCGTACACTTTTAGATCAAAGTGTTCAGTAAAATTATTTCACATTTTTGACCTGAATTGTATTCCGTATATAAAGTAGGACTCGTTTTTGATTTTCAATTTCAATTTTTTGATTCAAACAATTACAAAAACAAGATAATCGAGGGAAAACAAATATTGTGAGATTAAAATATAAATTGCGTGCTGCTGGACCGATGTGTTTGTAAGGCACTTCGAAGGCACCACTGCTTTGACGCTTGTAGCCAATTGCAACACGTACATAATAAAAAGGTTAAATAAATGCATGGTTTAATCGCGTTAAATAATCGTCATTATGATTTTTACCCAAATAATCATGATTTTGCACATAATTGAGCAGATAAAGTCCATGATATTTCATTATAAGGTACCTTTGTATTGTGTTTTGGTGTCCAGGCTATTTAAAGCCCCAGTTACTTTTGGTGGTGTGAAGAACTAGACAATACAAGCTATGTTTATTTACTTTAAATACAGTGTTTAAAGTCTGCACCAAGGTTTCCTCCCCTGTCTGCTATTGTTTGTGCACACTGGTTGTCAAATTCGCAACTTGGGCTGAGTTTAAAGTTGACACGTTTATACTCTTCAGAAAGTCTATGGCTGGAATATTTAAAATACTACAAGTGTTTTAGCATCAAAAAGCATACATTTACACTTTCGCATTTGTTTAAAGGAACAGTATGTAAGAAATGGATATCAATTAATCATAAAATGGCCCTGATATGTCACTAGACATTAAGAAATCATTTCCGTTTCAAATACTTATATAACTCACAACAGTGGTCCAGACAGGATATTGTCATTTAAAAAGTAGAGTTGCAGCCCTCAACTGATGTTTATGTTGTCATTTTGTGTATTGGCCACCAGTTGTGTGATTGCAGTACCAGTTTTAGCCACAAGTTTTGTGATTGCAATACCAGTTTTGGCCACAATCCTACATACTGTTCCTTTAATGCAGAAGTCATTTGAAGAAAACTCTGTCAACCCTATTAGCATCGAGTTTAGTTACAATGTGTTGACCAAACATTCACAGCTGTCTTTGCATCATATGTAGGCCAGCTAAAACACTAACTAAAACAACAGGCAACCAAACAATCCATGAAGCAATACAGACAACTTCTCGCCCACTGCCTGTTAGTATCTGCGTTTCCATTAAAGATTTGTGCAAGACTTTAGCTTATTTTTTAAATGTCAACCAAAAACGATTGCGAAATGACAGCGTATCCATTACTGTAAGTGTTGTTATGCGACTAAAACCAGTGATGGTCGCTTTGAAACACTGCTTCATGAGGCTTCGAAAACGTTACAAATTTTAAGTTTTTAATTATTGGTTCGAAGTGTGTTTCAAGTCTGATTTTTAGCAAACGAGGCTTTGTTACGTCATAACTGTTTCGAAACGTTTCGAAACTCAGATGGTTCACCACTAGGGGGTTGTTGATCTAAAAATGAACTCATGAATCAGTGTCTACTATGCTTTATTAAGGAAAAACGTTATTTTGAAAAACAGAGACATTTCCGTAAACGCAAACGGAGAATTCGCCTCTCAAACCGATTCTTTCTAAAAACTCCGGCCAGAGTGGAGATTTTGAAAATCTTTGTTTGCACGTTTGTATGTAAACTGAGACAAACAAGTGTTTAGGCAGCCAACGTCACAGTATGCGCCAGACCTCGCACGTACATCAAAAGTGCGACCTTGATCAAAAGAGGAAGTGATTTGTTGCTGTTGTTGCTATTTTCGGGATTCTGATTGGTTACGTGGGCTTGAGCCTCTCGTTACACTGCCACCTACAGGTTTGGCATGCTCTTGACGGCATATATACATGGGTATGTGTAAATGAACACTTTTCGGAAAACTGACATGTGTGCACAATGTTATTTTTGAAACCGGAGAGGTTATGAAAATAGGCGCCCACGTGTAAACGTAGCTAAATTTTGGCTTAGTTTTATTATGAATATTAATCAAATTAAATGTGTCTACTGTGTAGGGCTGGGAAAAAATCTATTTTTCGATTAATCGTTTTTTTTTAAGTGGTCGATTCAAAATGGATTCTCAAAGAGCACGAATTGATTTTTTTTTCATATTTATTTCCGCAAACATTGAACGTAAGATTAACGTTAAAGGAACAGTATGTAGGATTGTGGCCAAAACTGGTATTGCACTCACAAAACTTGTGGCTAAAACCGGTACTGCAATCACACAACTGTGGCCAATACACAAAATGACAACATAAACATCAGTTGAGGGCTGCAACTCCACTTTTTAAATGACAATATCCTGCCCAGACCACTGTTGTCGGTGATAAAAGTATTTGAAATGAAAATGATTTCTTAATGTTTAGTGACCTATCAGGGCCATTTTAAAATTAATTGATATAAATTTCTTACATACTGTTCCTTTAATCTAATTACTAGTCTTCTTCACACTTCTTCATTTTAGATTTAGCAAGCAAGACAACGACGATAGTGTTGTGGATTTTAATTTCTTTTTATTAATTACCCACTTGTGAACGTCTGTTCATCGTTCTTATTTTATTAATAAAGTAGTTGTATTAAATCTATATTCATTGAGTTAAATTGAGAATCGAGTATAAAAACCAGCCCGAGATCCGGAATCGAAAATCAAATTGAGACGTGAAATCGAACTGATAGCTTGCGAATCAAAATCGAATCGATCTGCAGTGGCGGAGCCAGAGGGCTATTTGGGGTGGCAATTGCCACCCCAGACGAAGTCCTTGCCACCCCTGTTGCCACCCCGCTGAAAACATTACTTTGTTTGATTTTTACGAACATTTCTCAAATCTCCCAGCGGACGTGAATGCATCCTACGCAGCACGCACAAGCGTGGTGTTGCTGCTATCTTTTCATTACGCTTGTTCGACTTCATGCGGCGCCGCAAGAACCGACTGCCGGATGATGTCAAAGTTCCGCGAGAGCGATTTAAAAGCAAACTCCTCCGTATGATTTCGCGAATCACTCTCGCGGTACTTTGACGTAATGCAGCTGTCTATTCTCGCGGCGCCGCATGACGTCGAACAAGCCTATTGGTTAAGCTGACACTCAGCTCCTTCGTACTCCAAAACATAACGCGGCAGCACGCACATGATCGATGAAGAGCGTTTTGCTGGTATGTACGGCTTTTATTGGTATTAAATTAAACGAAGTACTGTTTTAACGGGAAGTAAGGAAGACATTGCACTGTAGTGCTTAGCATTAATACTTCAATGAGGATTACTAGTCTTGTGAAACTGACTAATACTGTCACGCCTGCGTGAAGATGCTTAAAACAATAAAAAACTTGTCGTTAGCAAATGTTCAGCAACAATCGGTTAGGCTTATTCATATTGTCACGTGTTATGCAGCATATTGAACTTAATAAAACGACCGTGGATATAGAACAGGGTTGTAAACAGCGCGCTTTTCGGCGCCTCACGCTTTTTAAACGTCAGTTTGGGTGACTTGGGTCTGAGAGGGTTGGATTATAATTTCACAAAGTCATCTGAAGCCATTCCATAGCTTAATGTGAGGGACAGAAGTCTATTTACATAAGTACATTAAAGTTAACGGAAACTAGTTCCCTCCTCCCTTAACATAACATGTCTAGATGTCTGTAAGCAATTTTCCTTGTGTTGTCAAATAGGCTAGACCTCAATATACTCAGATTTTGTCGTAGTGTATTATTTTAATATTTGTATTATTAGTAACGGTGTACTTATGGTAAATAATAACAAGCAAATTGTTCAAAATTTTGGTTTCTTCATGAGGTGTGTAACTATAGGGACGATATTACGAACTTCTTTCTAAAGAAGCAAAAGTCAGGTGCAGATCAGGTCCAAACAGATCCCAGTTGTTCTATTTTTGCTGTATACTTACATAATTGTGTACATTTTGGAAAATAAACAACTTTAATTTAATCTATATACAGTGTACTTGAACACTTTGTATATTGACCCCCCAAAATAATACCTCGCCACCCCTTTGCCACCCCTGTTTTAAAAGTCTAGCTCCGCCACTGTCGATCTGGAACATCTGAATCGATACCCAGCCCTACTATTGTGTATGCTGGTCATTTAAAGTTTTCTGCATAATGAGTGACTTCAAAAACCAAAGCCTTAAGTTTGGGAACATTTTGAGAATTTGGAAAACAATACTGCTAGGTCTATCTAATCACCTGACATACCACAATAATACTAATATTTAATGACATTTAATGATTTGTAAATTATAATGAAAGCGTGAAACTGTTGTGAATATATCTGCAATTGTTTGTAGAAGGTGTCATGTTTAGACCTAGATCTTGTTGCCTGTAAACATTTTATTATTGGTTCAGTTGATTCGAAGCTTCGAAAAGCTTTGTTTCTCCCATCACTAACTAAAACATAATTTTGTTGTGGCATATTACAGTAAGTCATTCCAGAAACCATGGCGACATGTGTGTTGGATTTCATATGGTGCCGCACAGAACGACATGCGAATGATCATGTTACTTTTACGCATGTCATGTGACCTGTAAATGCGAAAAATAGTTTCCAATGCAGTTTTGCGATTCCTTTTTCGAATTGCCTGAAATCTTCTTCATCCAAGCGTAAAACGTTTTTTTTTTGCAATAGGAGTTTATACGAAATTGCTGTGGGTGCATTTTTCAATACGCAATTTCCATTTGTGCAATTTGAAGGGTAATGGAAACGCAGCTATAGTCCCACCCCAAACTTTCACCATTGGTTGAACCAGAAGTTGACATGTCAGATCAAACAGATCATCGAAAGCACCAAACAAAGAAAGCGTTTACACTCTTCAGGAAGTCTTGTTTAAAGTTGAGTCTGCACTATAAATATATCATACTGAGTTGAGATTGACTGGCTGAACTTTCATTGACATCCATCACTTACAGGCATTGGTGACAGCAAAGCTGTTGGCGGTCTCGATGTTGTCCACATGAGGAACCAAGTTGAAGGGGGCTTCCGTTGCATTCGGACTCGTGTTGTGTAGAAATATAGCCAAGCGGAAAGCAGTATATTCTTGATCTGTGTTTCTTATAAACAAACCACCTGAAAATAGTGAGAGGAAAAAGTGTGAAGAGTGAGAAGTAAAGGAACACTTCACCTAAAAATAACATAACTCATGCTATTCCAAACCCATATGACTTTCTTTCTTTCTTTTGGATACAAATAATTTGGTGTTTCAGGTATATAACCAACGTAAATGATGGCAGAATTTTCATTGTTGGTGGAACTGTTCCTTTAACCATTGCAATTACTTGGGTGTCAAATCAGCTTTGTTGTTGTTCACACTGTAAGCAGTCTGCACTTGGCAAAGCGGATGTCACGTCCAATTCTGTCATATCCGCTTTAATTCTCCCCTCTTTATATCTTTTGCTAGACGTTTGCTCTATGAGATCCCATTACGTGCCTCTGTCTGTGTGGAACAACACAAGCATTATTCATTGCATTGCAATGCGGTGTAAATGTCGTTAAGCATTTGTGCATTCGAAGTGTGTGTGCATCTCTCTCTCTGTGTGTGTATGTGTCTGTATTTAGCGTATTAACTTCATCGGCAGTGCTGTCAAAGGCGCGAGTCAGCGACCGCATCTCATTATGGCGCGAGTCTCTCCATCTCAATGAGCAATGCGGTGACTGAACACACACACACACATACGACATCCCGCAAAAACAGTGTGTGTGTGTGAGAAAGAAAGGGGGTGGGCACCGGTCCGTAGTGCTCTGTTGATATTAATTGGACCCAGAGCTGTGAATCTGATGAAATGTTAAACTTTGGAGTCAGAGACGAAAGAGGGTTTGATGTATCCCACCAGCAAAGTAAGACAGAGTACTGCAGTGATACTCTGAACTGAAGACCAAAGGTACAAATTCACAATCAATATGCGCTCAGACCACGGTCTTCCTCATTTACAATCATACCTTCAGTAACAACAACGCCGGTGAAACTCATGCATGCTCACATACAAATTTGAGACCAATTACCTAAACATTTGTGTGCATTGAATAAAAAAATCATAAAATTTGATTTTTTAATTAATATCATTCATATTATAGACAATGAGTTGAACACATCCTCCCCTACGTTAGGAATTATGGTATTTAATTATAATTTTCCCAATTTATAAACTTTTACATTATAAGTTTTAAAGATAATAATATGAACACTGCAATGTTTTACATACACAGAGTCCTTGTACATTTGGTGCACCTTTTGTAAAATGTAAAACCTATTATTTTGGCCCTGTGCACTGAATAAATGTTTCACTTTGTTCATATAATATACTTTTAGACTAATTTCCAGTGTTTTCCTTATATATATATTTGTAAAAGCATTATAGATGATGCAACTACAAATTCCCACATTGAATCAGTAAAGTAGTTCAATATTAACCATTTATATGTGATTACACCTGTGGTTCTGATGCAGAACCGTTTTAAGCACCCATCAAGGTGTTTAGTGCAGGTGCAAAGTACATGGAACCCAACAGAAGTAACATTTCGTCAAAAAGGCTACTTTCAGTACATAGATTATAACTGTTGCTATCTATCTATCTATCTATCTATCTATCTATCTATCTATCTATCTATCTATCTATCTATCTATCTATCTATCTATCTATCTATCTATCTTGCATGTGCATTTATGTTGAAAGTCTTGAACTCACCGATTTGGACACTGCTGGGGAAAGCCCCCTCACCAAGACCCCACAGCAGCGGAATCAGCACCAGGATCCGCATTCTGTCCGATTCAGAACCCGTCCGGACACATGGATAGATGGATGTACACGAGAGAGTGTGCCGGCAAGGAAATGAAAGGGAATAGATGAATATTCTCGCAAGGGTAGTTTTAACAATCCATCCTACAGGCGATCTGTCTGTTCCCTGCTGTATCCACTGAAGAGAGAGAGAAAAAGAGAAGAGTCTGTCCGTACTGCTGAACGCTATGAGAGAGAAAGAGAGGGAGCGAGAGAGAGAGACATGCGCTCTTTCTCTCTCTCTGCGCTCTTTGGCTCTCAGGTCTTGAGGTTTTTGTGCTTCACTGTTAATATTGGTTAGGGTTTTTGGTTTGTGTAAACTCAATACTTCAAGTATTAAACTTCGGTACGTAGCTAGTCCTGTTGAGTTTGTGTTGCGGAACATACACATGGGTTTAATTACTCGTGCCTCCGATAAAACTGCAGAAAAATTACCATTAAAGAAGGGACGTGAGGCATTGCAGACCTAAATACGATTAAGACGTATAGTTGAATCTTGACTCGGTCCAGTAAGCAACCACATAAGACCCCTCCAGAACATCTTAGCAACAGCTTAGCAACGCCCTTACAATCACCACATAGCTACTGCAAAACGACATATGTTTAGAAAAATGTTGAAAGTTTCTTTCTACTCACGGGAATAAAGTCGCTCATATTACTGTATTCAATGTATTTATTTTTAAATAATTAATTAGCCTCACAGGCTAGCTAGTTGACTCGCCTCACATTGATTAGGTCGCGCGCTGCCCTCAGAGACCGCGTTTCCAGCGTCTCACGCCAGGGACGTTTTTAACGTAAAAGTCGTCGCCTTAGGAAAATTAACCATGGTTACTGTAGTAAAACAACGATTACCTCAAAATAAATATAGTTAAACCCTTACTGTAGTAAAACATGGTTAGCCTATTAACTTTTACCACAAAAAACATGGTTACTTTTCGTAAGGGTCGCTGTATCATGAATTATAAGTGAAAAAATATTTTAAAAAAACATGGGTAATTTTCGTGAGGTTCGCTGTAACATGAATTAATTAAGTAAAAAAAATATAATAGCCTTTTTCATTATATGAAAAAAGTAGCTAGGCTGGCTATATTATAGTAGGCTAATTATACTACACTTTGTTTTTGTATAGGCCTATTGTATTTTTAACAGTGTTTAATTTATAAACTCTAGTAGTATTTTACTGTACTATAGTAAATACTAAACAGGTCTACACATATGACGAACATACAATTGCATATATAGACTATGGTATGTTTTTATGCGCCAACACTTATTTTGCGTGTGCGATGAACTTTGGTATAATGGGGAAGTTGTCATAATAAACCCCTCATTGAACAGACGACTATTTTAGATAAGATTAACTCGTGCAAAAAAAAAAACAATAATGAAGCTCACAATAATTTATAAAGCTGGAATAAATAAATAATTTGTGTCCAATTCTAGTGTAAAACTTCACACGTGCCCCGACCAACTTATAGTTTTTTGACTGATTCAGACACATGTCTTGTGTCAGCTAGCCCCCATATAAATATCAGACTGTTAGCACACACGAGTTGCAGTTTCTTTCCGGTTCATTCCTTCGGCTCATGCTACGCGGGCGGGATCGGCGGGGTCTCCGCAGGTCACGGGGCGCGCGCACGCGGGTGAGCGTCGAGCCGCAGCTGTGTCTTTATTGCCCATTCGTAATCGTTACAGCCTCCGGTGGCGCAGACAGACGGATCCCGAAGCCTCCCTCGGTTTCTTTGGAGACATAAACGAGAGAAACTTCTGCCGCGCGCTTAGGGAGATGTTTAGATCATGGCGCGTGCCGCTCACGTGGAAGTTTCTGAGTGTCGCTGTCCGTGGTGCTGAATGTTGATCAAACACCGTTGGAGCTCCACATTTTTTAACAACAAGTTAGTAAAACAACACGATAATAAGATGAAGAAAAAAAAGAACATTTAATTTATCCAAATTAAACACATAGGATTCTGGTCCAATTTAGGATCATTTGGCCATTCTGGGCTTAAACAGTTCATATAAAAAGATCTGTAATCTGTTCCTCATGTCATTTTGAACTTGTAGCTTTATTTATTTTTTTACAAGGAACGCAAGTATTATACAAAAAAAGTTAATGGGGACTGGGATATATTAACATTTACAAACAGACTTTTGTAAGAAAGAATAAAAAAGAGACACAACTTGTCATAAAATATGCCTGTATCTTCTAAAGTCATAGAATAACTTTGTGTGTAAAACAGAATCAAATCAAAGCCCTCATTTTCTTAAGATATTAGCTTGTGCTGCAACTATAAATGTATAAAATAAAGTATGGTATAAATTCCAGGTTTCACAGAAAAAACAACAAAGAAGCTCGCACACTGCTTAAAAATGTTCAAATATAATTTAGTAGTGCAACGTTTCGACCTTCAGGTCTACATCAGGAACATCTTCATCGTGCCTGATGAAGGCCTGAAGGTCGAAACGTTGCACTATTAAATTATATTGGGAGCAGTTTAATGAGTGTGGGGGCATTGTGAGGGGGCGTTGTTTTTGTGTTATTTACCATTCGTTGCTCAGCACCTGAACCCGATTCTGGGTGTTTTGGATGTGCAGACCTTTTCGCATTCTTTAACAGGTTTGACATAAATCAAACAATCCTGTTAAAAATACATTTAAGCTTTTTTGTAACATTGCAATCTGGAAAACCCAATGCAGTGTGGGAGGCATCATATGGTGATGAATCTTTATAGCCACCACGACTCGGTACGGTAGTAACTCTTATTGTGAGATATGGATATTTACCTATGTATTAAATACTGCAGTACTGACTCTCTTTGAGAAGTACTGTCAGGCATTACTTTGAAGATTCTCTACAGTATGTGAGGCATTGTGGTAATGATGCTCTTTCCCTCAATGACTGATGCCCTTTTGAGATGCTTTTGAAGTATTGTTTGATTACCTATTTTGAAGGAATTGATGTTTGTACAATCTCTTTCGCTCTCTTGCCATCTCTCTGATGGTGTTTTTCTACCGCACATCCACTTCTTCTCTCATACTTTATAATCAAAGCTGAAAAGTGCTAGTAAATGGAGTGTAGAGTAGAGCTGTTGGGTCCCACTGTCACAGAAAAGAAAATTCGATGTATTGATTACATCAAAGGGAACAGGAGTATTTGGATCAGTTTCACATGTTTTTATGAGATGCTCTTTGATTCCCGATAGAAGACTCATCTTGTAGGTTATCTTCCTACAGGAAACCTTTATTGCTCAAAGCTGCTCTTTCACTGACCTCTCAGTTATGTTTCAATATAACAACAACGCTCTCTTAGATTTTCTTTCTTAAACTACTTAGCACTCATATAAGAAGACACGGACAGCATACTGTAGATCATTTGTAGGGATGCACCGATACAAAATTTCTGTGCCGATACTGATATTAAATTACTTATAACCACATTTACCGATACCGATAGTTGCCGATAGTTTTGCTTTTTGCTCCATGTTTCAAATTTTTATGTCATGAAATCCTAGAGATAAATACAGAACATACAAACTGCAATTCTGTCTTGTTTACTCAAATTAATCACACAATTTGTGTTCTGAAAAAATGAATTATCGGCAATTACCGATTATCGGCAGATATACTGGTGGATCCCTAATCATTAGGTCTCAGAAAAAATTATGATGATAAGAATTGTTTAAGTACATTTTATGAATGCTGAATTTGGTATGTTGGAAGATTTGAGCATAGTGTAATGCTGCGTTCACACCAAACGCGAATAGATCATCGGGTGCGAATGATTTCGATGTTAAGTCAATGTAAAGATGCGTTTACACACGTCTGGAGGTCTCTAGGCACGAATAACTGTGGGTTCACACCAGACGCAAGATCAACGATTGGCGCAAGTAGATTACATACAAAGTCAATGCAAATATGCAATCAGATTTATCCGATGCGAATGACGCAAATTGGGTGGCGGATTGCTGCGAAAACACACGCTATTCACCTCAACGCGCCTTCGCGCGAGTTGAAAATATGCAACTCAAGCGAAAAATTAGCATGACACAAAGTTAAATCCCAAGAGTTATCTAGAGCGAGTAACGCGATGCTACGCGTTTGATGTGTATGTAGCATAAGGCGTTAAGCGCGGTAGACGCAAATCCGACGCAAATGGGGCGTTGCTGGTGGAAACACACGAGTTGAAAAACCTGAACATTGGCAGAAAATCTCCCCACATTAACCAATCAGGAGCTTGCTCTAGTAGTAACGTGATTACAGGAAGCGAGCGGAATAGCAGAAGCCCCTCTCATGTCACGAATTACCAAGATTCACAAATGACAAATTTTTCGCACAAATTAAGCGAGTAACATCAAAATGTTCAAGCATCCAACTACGCGCAAATAGCGCGTTTTTGCCGCCTATACCGCGTTTGGTGTGCATCCGGCATAAGACTTTCTCTGTTTGCACTCCACATAATCTCATTATTATCTATGAAAAACAACTAAGATGTTTTTCATCAGACTGATGTGATTTTTTTTACTCCTGTGGGTTGTAACACAACAGCTTCTTATTGAAGTCAGTTCTAGTTGTGTGTCTTAGTACCCAGGGTGCTGAAAGGCTAGCATGCGGCATCTGGCCGCTCATCTGCTTCTTAATGGCATGCTAATGGCGTTAGCGTGCTGCTGTCTGTGGACACGAGTGTGTGTGAGTGTAGATATATCAATAAACCCTTAAGGGTTGAATCTCTTTGAAGATGAGCTCATAACTCACTAACACTGTAAGTTCTTATGTTCACCATCACCAATAATCACTCTGACTTTAAGAGTGGCGTTTATTTTGATATTTTGTTGCTGTTAATCTCTCATCCTGTATTCTAACTTGGAAATTGTACTTGCAGAAATGTAAAATTTAATATGCAGACTTCATTGTGTGGGTATGATGTCATAAGACACAAATAATGTATTCTACACAGCCAATAAAATGCATTACTGGGTCAGTGTGTTGACATTACATGAACGTTTAGAGAGATTAGTTTTTATGATGATGCCGTCTAACAAACATGCATGGCTAACAGTAGTGTATTTAGTTTTTATACGTCATCCTTGAGGCATCAAGCAGTGAAAGGCTTTATGGTTGAAAGTGGGAGATACAAAGTATTACACATCTGACTTTAGCAGTCGAAACACATCCACGCATGCACGTGCAGACAAGACCAACTCTGGCATGTCCATCGATAGCGCGTAAAACTGTCGTCTGAGTAAGTGCAGGTGCTCATGAATATTCATCTTACGGAAAGAATGTCCCACTGTCTTACCATGCTCTATTAGCATGTGTGTGTGTGTAAGAAGACATCGTAGTAGTTTCTTAAAAAAAACAAACCTCATCAATAATCTCTGAAAATGATAAATGATGCAGTGTTTGTGTTAAAAATAACAATTGATTCTGATTGGCTGCTTTGGTTCTGTTTAATGACTGCTGAACTGTGTAATTGCCCGCAGTCCCAGATTCTCCATTACTAGTTTGATCTCATAATGTATTTCTGTTAAGACATGAAGTGCATCAAGAACATGAGTTTAGTAAACACACAATCAAAATCATTCTTAAAATTAGCAAAATAATGCTTGCATTTCTTGCATTGATCAATTCATACAAACTGGATGTCTTGCAAAAGCAACCCATTCTCATGAAATGCATAATAGCATGCAATGTGAAAAGTTGTGCAATACATACGTCAAATTCCAATTTTGCATGCATATGATATGCCAGTCCTTCCTGTTCGCTTAATACGACACATCTTTTCCTGAACTATTGTCGCTTGGTGTTAGGGTTAAATTTGAGATTTGAGTTACGATGTCATTTAGGGGCAGATTTACTAAATGGGGAAAATTAGCGTGAGAGTGCATTTCCAAAAAATTGCCGATGGAAGTGGTAATATCTGCGGGTTATGTACTAAAAAGGTGCAAATAAATAAAACAGGCACAACGGCTGATTTCCATAATGACCAACGCAATCTACTAAGAGCAGCGCAAATTAGTTCAATATCGCAAATAAGCAGAGCTGATGAGGTGCAGGTGATCTACTAACACCTGATGTGCTTGAGTTCAGCACCACGGACATCACAGCTGCAAATTCGGGGTGTGAAATCACAGCTAACAAAGCCATAGGGCACTAAAAAAAAAACTGAGGAAAAAATGAAGGGTTAGTGAAGTTTTGAAATGTCTGGTATTGTGTGACTTCTCCTAGTGACTCCCTTTTATTTTCTCCAGCAAATAAAAACTAACATGGCTTGGCAAACAATATTTTTAATAAGATGTTCCTCTGGAGTTAAAGATGCAGTGTGTAGATTTTAGTGGCATCTGGTGGTGAGGTTGCATATTGCACCCCTCCCTTTCGAAGCACATGCTATGGTAGCCATTACATGACAAACATGTCATCATTTGAGACAACAAATTGACAAACGTGCTCTATAGAAAAGTTTGTCCGTTTAGGGCTACTGTGGAAATATTATTATTATTGTTGGATTTTGGTCAAAATCTGACATTGGATTAATGTTGGATTTTGGTCAGAATCTGATGTTGGATTTTGGTCGGAATCTGACGTTGGATTAATGTTGGATTTTGGTCAGAATCTGACGTTGGATTTTGGTCGGAGTCTGACGTTGGATTAATGTTGGATTTTGGTCAGAATCTGACGTTGGATATTGGTCGGAGTCTGACGTTGGATTAATGTTGGATTTTGGTCAGAATCTGACGTTGGATTAATGTTGGATTTTGGTCAGAATCTGACGTTGGATTTTGGTCGGAGTCTGACGTTGGATTATTGTTGGATTTTGGTCAGAATCTGACGTTGGATTAATGTTGGATTTTGGTCAGAATCTGACGTTGGATTTTGGTGAAAGTCTGACGTTGGATTAATGTTGGATTTTGGTCGGAATCTGACATTGGATTGACGTTGGATTTTGGTCAGAATCTGACGTTGGATTAATGTTGGATTTTGGTCGGAATCTAACGTTGGATTAATGTTGGATTTATGTTGGATTTTGGTCGGAATCTGACGTTGGATTGATGTTGGATTTTGGTTGGAATCCGACGTTGGTTTAATGTTGGATTTTTGGCGGAATCTGACGTTGGATTGACATGGATTTTGGTCGGAATCTGACGTTGGATTAATGTTGGATTTTGGTCGGAATCTGAAGTTGGATTGACGTTGGATTTTGGTTGGAATCTGACGTTGGATTAATGTTCTGGAGGACTTAGAGTTATGTTTTTCTTTGAGAAAAGAGCAAAGAACCCTACTGAAGTCCTTTTTAAACAAGGAAGATGTGTTTGGAGTTTTGCCAACTGGTTCTGGTAAAGGTTTAATATACCAATTTGCTCTGATTGGTCGTAGCGGTATCCTATTGCGTGCAGAGGCATTTTGAGGGACAACCTTTTATCCCACCCCTCGGATTGAGCAGTCTGTGTGACGAGTTGCCAGACCTTACATTTTTATGTAGGTCTGGCTAACCAAGCTAGACGAATTCACATGTTCACCTTTTTTCTGTAAACAAATTACACAAATTGTTTTTTTAAACATATTTTACAGTACAAATAAAAATGACAAAATTTGAAAGGTTCATTGTACACTGTTTTTCTGTAACTCAAAATTCACATGACAGCAATTTATCAATTCAGTTCACATTTTAAACAGACTAAAAATGACAATTCAAAGTATAACAAACAGCAGACAATTGTATATAATCATCCAAAGCATTAGCAATTTGTCCAAAACAAAGAGAATTTGCTTTTGTGTTAAGCACAACTGATTTGAAGGTTAAACAAAGTGTTTTGAAAATTAATTTTCCGAGAAATTCTCCAACTCGACTAAGAAAACTGTAAACAACAAAGAAACTTTAAGAAAGTCATTCGTTTATAGATGAAATCCAGACGGGATGTCTCTAAAGTTGTAAACAGCATCATTTTAGGTGCTTTAAATTTATCCAGACGTTTAGAAATGCCTGTGCTAAAATCACACTGTACAGTACGTTTGAATACCTGCAAATACTAATGAGATCACTTTGGGATTACAGAATTTAGAATACAAAGCTGGTTTCCAGGGTACAGAAAGAGAGACAGCTTAATGAGTAAAATCTGCTTCAAACCGTGTTCAGTAATTACAGGCAATTCTCCAAAGATATCCAACAAGAAAGAAAGAGAACATATGCTAACATCATTTTGCTTTCTCTTAAAGACACAACATGAACACGGTCACAACCAAAGTATTCGGTTTTGTGGGATAAGTGTGCATACAATGTGAAAGAGTAAAAATAAGAGATGTGCATTGTGCTGTTTGAATTTTAATGATGCATGTTTGTTTCTGCGAACAAGTAAACATCTTGTATCCGGCCCAACACTTCCCATTTCTTGGATGAAGAATGCGTGTTGAAACTCGTGTCCTCTGCCTTGGGCTTTTCTTTCGGGTATGTTGCAAAAGGAAAACACTGATAAGCCGAACGCTGCTGCTTTAATATTTTGTGAAACACATTTGAATTTCTGTGATAATAAAACGCTGAAGGTGCAGTTCACCTGCTATCTGACGCCCTACTGCAGTTTAAATGTATAAACCATAAGTAATAATGAAATGTGAGCTAATGAATTGGCCGAATATCAAAGCTTAGATGCTGATGCAAAACGGTATAGATCATAAAGTAATCTTTTAATGATATGATGGGGTGTAATTCATGCTGATGAAGTTAAAAGAGTGAATCCAATGCAGGATGCCAGAAGGTTGTGACGTCAACATGTTTCGATCTGTAACAACAGGATTTGGATGTGCTTTTGTAAATCCAGTTTGCTGTATACAGTCTTTTTACTGACTGATTTGCATCTTATGCATTACGTGGGTCCATCATCCTCGTCTTTTAGTGAACTGGTGAATATAGCATGAGATGTCTTTGTTAGGTTATCAAAGTTTATAATCTGTTTTCTGTTTCTGTCTATACGTGCCGAACGTCCTTGCACTGCTCAGTTTTAAGTATGCATGATGAAGCAGAAGAAGATGTGATGAAGAGCGGATGAATAATTGATTGGCGTTTGGCAGCCCGAGGCTCAGGCATGCTGTGTTACTCTGCGGTGCATCGTGGGTAAACTCCCTGCGTGCCGGATTATGGGTGTTTTTTTGCTCTCTATGACAACCGCATGAAGTTTCAACCACGAGCAAAACTGAACAGCGCATTTCCGGGTGTGAGAGTCATTCCCATGGTCTGGAACAACAGTCGGATGCTTTAATGTTCAGTACTCGAGATAAAAGCTGAGTGCGTGTGACTCTTATTACTTGGATTTTATGGACTTAATTAAGATGGGATTCTTAAATGAAACAGCTCGTGTTTAATGGAAGATTTACAGAACAATGTAAGCAATGTAAACATACACACAGGGTTCCCACGGGTCCTTGAAATCCTTGAAAGTTTGTGAATCTGGGGGAAAAAATTCAAGGCCATGGGAAGTTTTTGAAAATATACAAACATAGATACAGGTCATTGAAAGTGCTTGAATCTATTTTATGCAAGAAGTTTTCTGGGGAAAAAATCCATATTATTCCCTGTGTAGTGTAGGATAATATCATAAAAATTCTTGACTTTTTAAGCACACGTGTTAAACTGTTCGCTTTAAATGCTTATATCTTCTGTATGCAAATGTTGATTCATACCAAAATGCTTTTTTTACATAGTTGTGTTTGACACATGAAAACGTCTCGGGTTACGTATGTAACTGTTGTTCCCTGAGAAGGGAACGAGACGCTGCGTCTCCCTTGCCATACTTCCTGTGTCCCTGTAACGCCATCTTTGGCAATATTTGAGATAGCGATATACTTCCTGGCTCCCACATCCCCCTGTCTTTGTCGTTACGTTAAGCCTCACCATTGGTTGAATTTGATATACACATTCAGACACACTTACCCCTGGAGGCGTCCCCAAAGTGTCACAGCAGTGACGCAGCACGAGTTCCCTCCAAAGGGAACTGTAACAATGTATCTTAAAAGGTAACACAATGTAACCTTGCTCTCACTTGAAATGTGTTCCCACATTTAGTACTTGAATTTGAGGGTATTTGACATGGAAAGTCTTCGAAAGGTCCTTGAATTTGAAGTTAACTAAGGTGTGGGACCTCTGTTTCTTTGTGATTATTAAAATATCCAGAGGTGTTTTAAAAGCTTTAATATCTCTGAAGTAAAGAGGGAACAGAAATCCTGCCTATAGTGTACCTGCAAGTTTCTCTCTCTCTCTCTCTCTCTCTCTCTCTCTCTCTCTCTCTCTCTCTCTCTCTCTCTCTCTCTCTCTCTCTCTCTCTCTCTCTCTCTCTCTCTCTCTCTCAATTTTAATTTAGCTTTTTTGGCACAAAAACTGTACATCTGCTTGCATTGGCTAATAAGAAATAATAATACTGTACATAAAACATTACAAACAATGGATTTGGAGTACTTTATGTATCTAGTTGGCCTTGCTAATGAGGAGGGAACCAAGCCATATTTCTGCATCTCAGTATCAATATTTCATATGAAATAATCAAATCACCCTAGCAACACTTAAGACATCCCTGAAAATACCATAGCGACCACACATCCCAACCATACACACAGTTTTTCATAATAAGGACGATCACAGCTGCCCTTAATGGGTTATTTTTCTTTGCACCGGGATGAAAATGTCAAATGCCAATCAGACGACTCCTGCCAACATCCAAAGGGTGTGTGTGTTTGTGTGTGTGTGTGTGTGTGTGTGTGTGTGTGTGTGTGTGTGTGTGTGTGTGTGTGTGTGTGTGTGTGTGTGTGTGTGTGTGTGTGTGTGTGTGTGTGCGCTTGCGTGTGTGTGTGTGTGTTTGTGTGCGTGTGTGTTTGTGTGCGTGTGTGTTTGTGTGTGTGTGTGTGTGTGTGTGTGTGTTCAGACAGCTAAATTAAGCACATGTGAAGAATGTTCACACACCCAAGTCTAAAAAGAGCGATCATAACATTTTCATTTTTACAATATAAATAGGGTGCTAAATGGTTAAAATTTGTTCAGTGACATCACATTCATGTTCAGTGTCTAATTTATTCAAATATACATATTAAGGGTAATTCTTATAGATTATGATCTGAATACATCTGTTTTATAGTCAATATGTCTTCATGGTCTGAGCTAATTATTAAAAATTTTATTACTTTATTTTAATTTTAAATGTAATTTAATTTTTTATTTTATAAAATTGTATATGATATTATATTATAATTATAATATTTATAATAATAATGTATATATTTATATTTATTTATTTATACTTTTTATTCTAATATGTTATTTTTAAGTTTATTTTATTAATTTTAATAAAAAAAAATATTTTATTTTGTAAATATATATATATATATATTATGCCGTCATATATCTATAAGATATTTAATTATGAGTAAGCACTGTTTTTTTCACAAGTGTCAATTTTTGAGGGCAAATGTCCTCTCAAACACAGTGAAATATCATGACATGACAATATGACAACCAACTTTAGAGTTTAGAGTATATATTTATTTATTTATACTTTTTATAATGTTTTTATGTTATTTTTAAGTTAATTTAAGTTTTAATAAAAAAGTTTTTATTTTATTATATATATATATATATATATATATATATATATATATATATATATATATATATATATATATATATATATATATATATATATATTATTTAATCTAAATGTAATCTTTTTTATTATTATTATTATGTCAGGGTGGTGTAATCCTCAAATGTATGATCAGAATATATTTTTCAATTTCATATACCATCTGTACTGTTACATAAAGATCCATGACATGTGATGATGTCAGAATGGCTTCAATCCATGCTCATGATGTCATCTGTGATGTCATCAGTTCTGTTTTAATCCCTGTGAAATTTCAGTATAAATAACCAGTGGTTTTACACTACAAGGGTACATTTGTGAGGGCAAATGTCCTCAGTGAAATACCATGACATGACAACATGACAACCAACTTTAGAGTTTAGAGTATATATTTATTTATTTATTTATTATTTTTTATTGTAATATTTTTATGTTATTTTTAAGTGTATTTTTTATTTTTATGAATTTAAATTTTAATTAAAAAATATTTTATTTTATAATATTAGAAAAAAAACCAGAGACACAGTGAAATATCATGACAACCAACTTTAGAGTTTAGAGTATATATTTATTTATTTATACTTTTTATTCTAATATTTTTTATGTTATTTTTAGGTTTATTTTTTATTTTATTTTATAATATTTTATTATATACATTGTATTTTATATATATATATATATATATATATATATATATATATATATATAATATATTTTTTTAATGTTATTATTAAGTTTATTTTATTTTCATCATGTCAGGGTGGTGTAATCCTCAAATGTATGATCAGAATATATTTTTCAATTTATACCATCTGTACTGTTACATAAAGATCCATAACACGTGATGATGTCAGAATGGCTTCAATCCATCCTCATGATGTCATCAGTGATGTCATCAGTTTTGTTCATTTAATTCCTGTGATATTTCAGTATGAGTAAGCACTGGTTTTACACTGTACAAGTGTAAATTTGTGAGGGCAAATGTCCTCCGTAACACAGTGAAATATCATGACAAGCAACTTTAGAGGACATTCTGCTGGTCCTCAATATAGAAAAAAGCCTCATAAATCTTTAAGTCTAATGCAGTGCACATATTTCTGTGAGGGTTAGATTAAGGTGTAGGGGACAAGACATATTATTTTAATAAAAAGCGTATAAGAAGACTATAAAGTAGTAGTCTACACAATGATCTCACTAACATAGTATAACGTGTGCGTGCGTGCGTGCACAGAGCTAAACTGAGTGATTTCCTCACTGATTCCCTTTTAGCTCTGATATTTGGATCATTTAATTATGAAAGCGATGGCAACCTCCAAGCGCTCATGAATGTGACTCTAATGAATAGACATGACATGAAAACAATGTTCTGAATATGCAAACAGTCTATTAAATCTGGCTTCTGCTTTCATTATTACAGGCCGTGAAGACACGCACAATAACACAACGACACGGCTACACTTTGTGTGTGTGTCTGTTTGTCTGTCTGTGTGCTTGTGTTAATATAGTGTGACAGTAAGGAAATGCATTTGTCTCAGTTTACGTCATCTCTGTAATGCGTCCTGAATGAATTATTATTGTAATCTCATATTTAAGGGTGAAAGATCCATATGAGATGAATATTGATATTGATTGTAAAGATCTATTTTGATAATGGGAAATCATTCATTTAGCTTGAGAGGTCACGTGATCACACACATGTTCATTTATAAAATGGAAACAGACTCTCAGCCAGTTTGTGTGTTTTTACTGATGTTGAAATATAGCTATTTCTATTAAATGAAAATATTTTGTGTGGCTTTTCTCGAAATGAAACGTCACATAAAATTTTAAGAAAGCCCTCGGGCATCTTTATCCTCCTCAGATCTGACCAGACTGATGTGCAGCTGGGTTGTTCTGGCCATGAATACACAAACACACACACACACGCTGACACACACACACACACACACACATTGAGCCGGAAGGAGCTCCGGCTATACACACGCTGCCAGTCCACACAGCTGAGCGGAAGATAAGCATCTCTTGCTTTTTCTTTCTTTCTCTTTTTCTGTCTGTCTGTCTGTCTGTATACACATTAGGGGGAAGTAGTGCCTAAAATAAATAAATGTTTTTAAATCAACGATAAAGTCATATAATGTATGAAGTTACATATTCACAACACCATTGACACTTGTTACATATATACAATTGCTGCAGCCATAGTGTGTGTGTGTGTCAGGCATAAACACCTGATGAATGCTTCTTATAATAAACAACATGCTGTTCTGAGATCAGCCAGTGACCCGGCTGTGTGTGTGTGTGTGTGTGTGTGTATTCACTGGAGAATGACACTATTTTAAGAAACAAGAAGCACGCAAAGCTTCAGGCGATTGTGTCTCCTCTGATTCTGTGTGTTTGATGATCAGTGTTTCGTGTCTCTTAGGGGTTTTTCTTAGAAGATTGTTTGTTTGTTTGTTTGTTTGTTAGTTTGTCTGTTGATGTTTACTTAAAATTAAGATTTTGTAGATTCTATAATGACATGATGAACTCATTATATTGAACACACATACGGATAAAATTGTATACCTTGTAATGTACTATATACAGTCACTTTGGATAACATTTCATTTAAATTTTATAAGTTTCGCCAACTAGTTTTAATATAATAAAACCATTGCACACATGGATTTTACAGCACATTTTCAATATGACTTTTGAACATTTTGGGGTGGTTTTCAGGACAGGGATTAACTTAAAGGCGCTCTGAAAAAAATTATTCATTCAATTTACTCCATTTTTTAAGGTAAGTGGTTGCAATCAATTTATTTAAGCTACATTTAAACAAAAAAGATTAGTAAAGTAAAATACAATACAAAACTTCTGTTTAAATGTAGCTTAAATAAATTGATTTGATTGCAACCACTTACCTTAAATTGGATGAATAATTTTTTTCTGTGTAAGCGAAGCTGTGTGATGTCACTTCTTGTTGACGTTCGAAGTGTTGTCAAACAAAACGAAGTGTAGCTAACTCCATATATACGTATATTAGCATATTATATTAGTGCAACCAAACGTGACAACCAGACATTTTGATGCTGGGAAACCGTTTTAATAAACTTTCTGAGTTGTTAACACGTTAGGACCAATGGGGAATAACATCACTTCTGTTGCAAAAATGCACGCTATTTGATCACGTGCGTTGTAAAAGGGTCTAATGTTGCAGGTTTTTGGAAATATAAGCCATTCTTGCTGCTCGAAAAGGTTTTAAACATTGACAGACGCTCTTTTATATGTCAATTATATTAACCATCCTGCGTTTAAAGGCGGAGATCTAAAACTGCCCAGCTGTGATCATTTGAGATTTATAGATTTACCCTCATTTTCTGTGAGCACGTTCATTTTATATGAATCACACGTACGCACTTTTGAAAAATGATCGTAAGATCCAATTTAGGACGTTTTCTACGCATAATTTTATAAATATGGCCCCAGATGTATTTTAAGATTACATTTATTTTAATCTAGGACTAGTCTAATCCCTGTCTGGGAAACCGGCCCATAGTCTAACAGAAGAAAGTTGATGACATGGGTCTGATGATTGTGAGAAAGAAAATAAATGCTGACAGAAGGATTCCCTCCACACTTCATCTCTGTCATCAATCACTGACAAATTCACATCAATCAGAAATAAAACGCACATTTAGGAAACAGTGCTGGAAGTGTTGTATAGCAGACATGTGGGTCATCCTCACACAAGGGTATAATAGATGAAAAATACTACAAACACACACACACACACACACACACACACACACACACACACACACACACACACACACACACACACACACACACACACACACACACACACACACACACACACACACGCTTACACTGATGTGTGTGTTCATTTGGCAGGTGTGTGTAGCTGAAAATATCATCTTTCAAATCTGAGAAAATCTGATGTTCAAACCTAAAGAGACATAAAAGAAAATTCTTTGCCATCTCTCTCTCTCTCTCTCTCTCTCTCTCTCTCTCTCTCTCTCTCTCTCTCTCTCTCTCTCTCTCTCTCTCTCTCTCTCTCTTTGGTACAGTTTTAGGTCAGAGAACATCAGCTGTAAGGATTCCTTTGAGAATAATAACATATCTTACATGATCATATCAAACCACCCACTCTACACAACCTGTCTGTGTGTGTGTGTGTGTATGTCTATGTGTGCGTGTGTGTTAAAGAAGCACTCATTCGTGACATGAGTCTGATTTGCGCTGCCGTAAGACTTAATCCATCCCATAATGCATCACTCTTCAAAAGAACATGCTCAAGAATCGCTCTGTCACTTGCATATATGATTTTAGGCAGGACATGACTTGAAGTTTTGTAAGGTTGCGTTTGTGGATTTACTGAATTGAAACAACCCAGCATTTTTTTTAAAGTGTTTCTACATTTTTTGTGCTTTTGTGAATGTATTTATTTTGAATGTTTTGTTGTTGAACGACCAACACCATAATAGTGAACAGAATCTGGTCAAGTCTTTCAAGTGCATATAGAAAAAAAATGCTGGGCTATTTTCAACGTTGGGTCAAAAATATATAATCTCAGCCAGTTGCATTGTAAAATAACTATATGCTGGGTTGTTTTAACCCATTGTTAGCAGGGCTGGTACTAAGCTTGCTGGACTGGGGGGCAGTCACCTGCCTTTATATGCACATGAACCTGAATGACATCCCATTCTTAATTTATAGGGTTTAATATGAAGTTGGCCCTCCCTTTGCAGCTATAACAGCTTCAACTCTTCTTAAAAGACTTTGTACAAGGTTTAGGAGTTTGTTTTTGGAAATGTTTGACCATTCTTCTAAAAGCACATTTGTAAGGTCAGACACTGATGTTGGACGAGAAGGGATCGCTCGTAGTCTCCGCTCTAATTCATACTAAAGATGTTTTATTGGGTTGAGGTCAGGACTCTGTGCAGGCCATTCAAGTCCCTTTACATCAAACATATCTTTATAGACCTTGCTTTGTGCACTGGTGTACAGTCATGTTGGACTAGGAAGGAGACATCCTCAAACTGTTCCCACAAAGTTGGGAGCAAGAAATTGTCCAAAATGTCTTGGTATGATGAAGCATTAAGAGTTCCCGCGGGGGGCGAAACGCGCGTAAGATGTGGTGCGGAGCGCGAATTTTGCGTTGCCGCGAGAAACGCGCAAGTTGAAAGATCTGAACTTTGGCGGATTTTTGCGCCGCATTAACCAATAAGGAGCTTGCTTTAGTAGTCACGTGTTATAGGGAGTCACAGAAGCCCCTCCCAAGACGCAGATTTCCGCATGAATGTCTCAAATAACTAGAATTTCATAAAGCAAGTAAACCCAAAATGTTCAAGTGTCCAACTACGTGCGAATAGCGCATTTTTGCCGGCTATTCCGCGGTTAGTGTAAATTCGAATGTTAGTGTCACATTAGAATGGATTGGGGGCTATTTTGGGGATGTTTTACTTTAAATATAATAGTTGTTGTATTATTACATTTATATAATAGTTATTTTGTGTATTTGGTATAATACAATGTGTTCGCGTGGTTTATGCATTCATTTCCAGATACCGTAATTTTTTTTAGCTCCAGATAAACTGCTTTCCTCAAACGCTCTGATATTTTTGATAAGCACTTTGTCCCTGATTGGCCAGCTAATTGGTACGTTTTGACGCTCCTTAACATGTTTGAAAGATTCGGGGGGGGCAATACCCCCCTGGTCCCCCTAGACTCTGTCTTAAAGGTCAGTTATACATTTTTCTCAGTTAATGAGTTGTGTTTGTCCCTTTTCGACTCAACACTGGGTTGAAAATAACCCAGCATATTTTAGAGGGTGTCTACTCTGACTATAGTCTAATCTCTTACTATGTCAACAACTGTCTCCTGCGTCTCTATATTTATTTTTCTTAAAAAACTGTACAAAACTTTTTCTGTCATCCCCTGAGCTATGAAATAAAAACATCCGAGCAGGATCTTTATTCTTCTGGACATGTAAATATGTTTCTCTCGTCACGTTGGCTCCTCTCTCGATGTGTGAAAGCGAGGGTTTAATTATTCATTCAGACTGAAGGGTGGCATTTTGTCACAGCACGTTTGGTTGACTTACTTCTGAGGATTGTTTGTATGTGATTATGCAGAGCATGACAGAAAACGGCATACTGGGAACTCCAAGAGGAAAAGTCACAGTTAGACGTGTCATTTATTTCCTCCTGTTTCCTCCGCATTTCAGCCCGGATCAGAAACTTCAGGAGAAGTCTCATGACCAAGTCCTCTTCTCGCTGTCATTCAAACAGGCTTAGTTGTGGATTTTATTACTCTTTCATTGAGTTTTCTGTATGATTTATTTAAACATCAACTCAGAAGACGTCCCACAGTGAGAAACATCTGAGAAGAAGATGTGTCTCTATTGTCCTCTATTTCATCATATTTCAAGACTGTAGATTTTTCACTTAATGCAAAATTTCCATCAAAGCTAACACCAATAAGTAGCACGAGCTATGCTTGTGTCTTTTCTCGCGGCGCGTCCCTGCTGTCGTGCTTATAAAGTTGCTTAGTAACCGAGGAAGTCAAGCTTTGGTGCCAGTTATTCTCACTGCGAGCATATGCCGTACTGACTCGCACACATACTAAAAAACATTAACATGTGAGGGAAGGAAACTGTGTGCGTTTGCGGTCTTTAATTCTCCTGCTGATTGTTGTTATTAATGACAGAGACAGAAGTCTACAGACAGACATTAATAAAGGCAATCAATCAAATGTGTACGCCGAGTTTGAGACGTGTCATAAATCACTAAATTATTTGGTAACACTTTTATTTGACATCTGTGAATGTTGGCTTGGGCAACATTTTAATCGAATAGTAGTTGGGGTTCAGCTGCTCAATAAAGTTTACATCATCCTTACAAAGACATCACTATCTGAACAAGGCCGGTAAAGCCTGAAAAATGGTTAGTAAATGTATACATATCTGTGCCTAAATGGTACCTATTAGGACCTTTTTAAAGGGTACGACCCGATGACAGCTTGAAACCATTTTTTCGTGACGAAGCAATCTCCGAATGCATTGCAACATGCCAACACATAAACCTTTAATTCATTTAGTAGGTATTAATAAAAAGGGTTTATTCTAAGTACAAAAATCATTGGTTTTGTGATATGTATTATTCTTTTTTATTCTGAGTACTACACAGTTAGTTTAGCAGTTTCATCAAATTAAAGTCTGAAACAAAATAAAAAGTGAAGCAGGTTTTCTCAGACTGATCTCACGGAGAGTCGTGTGAAAATTCGTATTAATTTATTTGTGTCCGTGGCACGAAATTCAGCTTTTTTTGTGCCTTGAGCATGAATGTCTTTTTAGTGTTATTTGCAAAAATTTCTATAAATAGTTTTTTTGTCTGTGGCGTGACTTTCTTTTTCAGTTCATTTTATGTATTGCTTTCTCATAGTTTTTTCCTATTTTCTTAACATTGTCACTTGTGGTTGGGGTTAGAATCATTTTGTTATATTTGTAGACATCCAAATCCCAACTCCAGGTGAGAATAGTTTTAAAAGCGGAAGAAAAACATGTAGAAACCAATACATAAAAGTACATCCTAACCCAAACCTCAAATCTAACCCAAACCTTATTGGAGCTGAAGGTGTAGTGGACGCGCTTCTGGCGACCCCAGTGCCCCTCTCTCCACCCTGTACTTTCCTGTCGTCTAAAAAAAAAATCTAAAGCCAAACCCCAAGCGACAATGACTTAAAAATAGGGGGGGGGGGGGGGGGGGGGACAATACATAAAATGACACAAAACCGAAAAACAAGCTGAATTTCGTGCAATGGACACAAATAAATAAAAAAAAATTTTCGTGACTATAACAGGACTTTCCGTAAGATCATGTTGGGTTTTCTGCACGCTGCTAGTGAACAGAAAGTTGCTGCCTATGTAGACAGCATACTGCAAAACTGCTCATTTCTTGAAACAGAAATGACTTAATACAGTGCTTTTCAAACTGGGGTCAGGCCGCGAGATGGTGCCAGGGGGGCCACAGTTTTATGACATTTTTATGAAATACATTAATTTATCATGAATTCTGTGTAATTAAACCTAAAAAAATAAGATTACTAACCAAAAGCACTACTTTTTTGTATAATTTAATGGTTTTTTTTATTAAAATGTTGAGTTTTAGAACAGTTTTTTGTCACAAATTTTCTTTGGGGGGCTGCGAAGGAATGCACCGTACACAAGGGGGGCCGCATGCTGAAAAAGTTTGGGAAACACTGACTTAATATACAGTTTGTATCGTGTGTGTTTTCAAGTATAATTTATGTTCATGTTTGTACCTTTTAAAGGGACAGTTCACCCAAAAATGTATTTACTCATCCTCATGTCAATTTAATCCACAACGTCTTTCGTAATTCTTCAGAACCACAATGCAGTTTTTTTTTTTAAAAAAAAAAATTTTTTTCTCTACGTTAAAATACAGATTCAAAATGTTCCTTTAACAAAGATAATTAAGTAAACAGAACAAAGATTCAAATATTTTTTTTAATGAGAAAAGCATAATCATTCAGCTAACAAATATTATTTTTTGACTGGACTTGTCCAATTCATTTACCCAACTTGCCAAACTGATTCATCTACGGAGCCCCTAAGGGGACATGGAGCAAAAATTAAATAAAGTTTAGTTTTACGTGTGCACGTGAAACTATTGCGTGCGTACCTGAACTAAACTTTAGATGTTTTTACTCTAATGTCACCTTAGGGGCTCGGTAGTAATCTGAACAAGCAATTTAAAAAAGAAACAATGGTCGAAATGGTTCCCAGCATGCACTGCGACATGTTAACTTCTTTGGTTAATATTTACTAAAACAGATGACTAATTTGCTGGATTTATTTATGTTGTTAAGATGTTAATGTTAGTAATATGTTGCTTTTAGAGATATTTTAAAGGAATGATGTTTGTTCATTGTTACCATGATTGAGAAGTGTGTGTTCGGTGTAGAGGACAACACAGTGGGTTAGCGCGCATCATTGTTGCATTATAAGCAAAAAAGGTCTACGGTTTAAGCAAGAGCTAAATCAGACAAAGAGTTTGTTCAGGAGACGTTTCTGTGTACAGTCCCACAGTCCAAAACATACAGGGGTGCGTTTCCCGAAAGCATCGTTAGCTAACTACTGTCGTAAGTTTCGTCGTTACTGACAAAGTTCAATGATTTGGTGTTTCCCGAAACCATAGTTTAAACGAACATTTGCAAGCTGCATCGCAAACTTGTATGGTTTAAACGACAGCTCAATGTACATTCTATATCCATCATTCTAAATATATTAACATTTTATTTTACGTCTTTAAGTTTGCAAACAGAATTAAAGCGCTTTATTTGAAAACTGCGCATGTGCACAGTCATACGAGCTTTAAGACCCTGGGGAATCCCTGGGAGGAGTGACGTAAGAGGGAACTTGAACATGAATTAAATATCTTGAAAATAAACAACAGATAACTAAATCATGATAACCAAAATCAGTCTTCTGATGCAATATTTGTTATTTACAGCAATAGTCTGACATTAAATCGATTTGCACAGATTAATTAGTACTTCACCTCCCACGTGACATCATCTTGTTAAACCAACATGGTTAAAACGACGAATGTACGACAAAGTTACTATGCTTTCGGGAAACAGTCGTGACAAGGTAGTTCGTTTCTCAAACTTGGCATCGTACTATTTGGTTAAGCAGCGAGTTACGTCGTTGTTCGGGAAACGCACCCCTGGTTAGCTGAATTGGACTGCACGTTGGAAATAGTCACAAGTTGAGTAAACACAGAAATGAGCTTATTGCCTAATCAGTTTAAGTTGGTTCGACTTGTTGGTTTAAGTTGACATTACTCAGTAAATTGAGTTAGGTGAACTACATCATCCAAGAGTTGAATAAACTCAAAAAAGCTGTGCAGCAAGTTACCTTGAAAATGTAAGTTAAGTCAACTTTTTTTACAGTGAATAGTGGCCACGACGTTCACCAACCTTCCCCATAGTAACCAGAAAACACTTAAAATATATGGCAAGTTGAGTAGAGTTATTTATTTTACACTTTTGGGTCTGTTTGAAGCTTAAAGTGTCCTGAAGACATTTACTCCTCTACTTTCTTGTTTTGGATATCGCTGTTGTTTCAGCTGTTATTCATTATTTAAATTAAACATCCTAAAGCTGCCTAACTGTTCCTACACAGAGGGTGTTATTCAAATGTGAGGACGCCCCTTAGGACTGTTTCCTTTCTAGTACAGTCCTTCTGACAGATCAAAGTTAGAGTCCTCCACAACTTTAAACGCTAGAATGAGACGGTCTCATAAGTGTCCAAGGCAATGTCATAATGGTTCCCTCCCCGTGGTCTTGTGATGAAAACTTTAAAGTGAGAAGTTGGAGATAATGCAATGTATCACCACAAAAAGTTATTACAAATTTCCATTAATTCAGTAATGGGAATGAAAATCATATATCAACAGTTTGTGACCTTCCAGTTATACAGAATTTGCAGTTTAACTCTTTCCCCACCATTGACAAGTTATTTATTATTGTCAATTAAGAGAAAACATTTGCATTAAAAAAAAAACGCGTTCTGATGAATTTTTATGTTAATCTGCAATACCGTGATTATCCACTAGATGGAAAACCCAATTTACAAAAAGAAAATCTGAGGCCAAAACGTTATTGACTAATTTTAAACTCTGTGAATGTTTTGATAATCATTCTGAATCTGGGGCCGTATTCACAAAGCATTTTATCTTACCACTAAGAGTACTCCTAAATCGCACTAAAAGATTTTAGCTAGGAGTTTTCTCTTAAAAGTTATTCACAACGCCTTTCAGACCTACTTTTAGTAAGGAAAAATGATAACTCCTAAACTAAGAGTGAGTCTTCGTTGCTACGGATGACGTCAATTCTCATGCACGAGCTGCCTCGCAATGACCACCGTGATTGGTTGTTATGATGACAGCTGTCATGCGTAACATAACACAGACGCACCAAATCATGGAATTACAACATTGAAATATGTCTGTGTCCTACACAAAATAATAATAGTAATGCCATCAAAATGCATATATTAAAGAAAAGTCGTGAATGAAATTAAATTAAATCAAGGTAGCCTAATACCCAAATGAAAACCGCCAATTGCCTAATAATAAAAAACGACATTACATTAACACTTGCTTGATTAATTGACATCCTATTAGCCTAAATAGACTACTTAAAGCAAGTAAATGTTGCCCATATTGAAGAATCCTAATGTAATAAATAAATGACGGTGGAATATGAATACTGCTGCTGTTCCAGTTGGTGCTGGAAAAAAGAAACGTAATAAAAGGGAAATTCGGCACTGATATATCAAGCAAAAGCGTGAGACATGCGAGACAACGATGCGCGGGTCAATGTACAAAACAACCGGCACCCGACCAACGTTTTCAACTAACCCGCCCGCAAGTCGGACCGCAAAAAATCCGCGGGTGACCTCAGGCATCCGCTCATTTCGGATCAGCCCGCGCATTACTGATGGGAGAGGATTTGTTGCAGATCAATGCAGCATTCCCGTGTTGCGGACCCCGGACGACTGCGAGAGGCGGTGGTATGCATTACAATCGCAGTAGAGGGTTGAGATTGCAGCCTTTAAACAGACTAGCATGGCAACAGGTATGCCTATAATATTAAATATTTAAAGGAACAGTATGTAAGAAATTTATATCAATTAATCATAAAATGGCCCTAACATGTCACTAGACATTAAGAAATCATTTTCATTTCAAATACTTATATCACTCACAACAGTGGTCTGGCCAGGATATTGTCATTTAAAAAGTGGAGTTGCAGCCCTCAACTGATGTTTATGTTGTCATTTTGTGTATTGGCCACAAGTGGGTGATTGCAGTACCAGTTTTAGCCACAAGTTTTGTTATTGCGATACCAGTTTTGGCCACAATCCTACATACTGTTCCTTTAATTTCATTGTTTCATGTAATTCTAAAAAACTTCCTGCTTGCCATGAATGTAATGAATTATGAAACAAATGTCATAAACAATATGCTTACATTAAAGTGTCCTTTTAAGTATGTGCAATGCTTTTGAGTTGGTGAAACTGTCCATGTTAAGGAGGATCAGCACCTAAGACATTTTAAGATCCTTTGTGAATAGGTCTTAGTGAGTTAGGAGTCCTCTCGACTTCTTTTAAGCTGTCCCAGACTTAGGTGCTACTTTTAGGGCTAAAATGCTTTGTGAATTACTCTTAGTGAAAAAAATTAGGAGTCCTAAATTTAGGAGTGACACGCCCAGTATTTTTAGGAGTTGCTCCTAAATTCGCCAGTTAGGAGCTACTTTTAGCCTTAAAATTCTTTGTGAATACGGCCCCTGATCTCTAACAAAATTCCTTCACAAAAATGCATTATTTCAGCTTTTTGCTAAAAAAAATTCTTTTTGAAGAAGATTAAGGTTTATAAGCAGAGGAAAAAAATATAGATAGGATGAAATGTTTGTATCCCGTTTTGTTTGTTTATTGTTTATTTGAAAGCAGAGGGTCTGTTCTTTCATTTGATATTTTTGTGTTTTTCTATATTTTAAGAAGAAAAAAGTCCTGGAAGGTATTTTGTGAAACTTTTGTAAAAAATCATTGTGATTATTTACAAAAAATCGAGAAAAACAAAAATATCTTTGTGCGTAAAACATGTTTTGGGTGAACTCGTTTCCTACCAATGTTTGGCTTATATTTTAGCATGAAATTGGGTTACAAAGGTGCCAGTTTGATTCTCGCGATGTTTTTGAATGTGTGCAAAGGATTGTGGGTGATTTGAGGGCACGAAGGATACAGTTCATGCAACCTTGAAAAGTGGCCAAATGAAGGGCATTTGGCCGTTTCTCAATATGCGTTCTTGCCTGTACTTTGATTTTTGTGAAATTGTGAAGCGTCATCAGTCACGGCCAACTGATTCAAGCTGATAGAAGAGCAGTTTTGACTGACAACCACTCGTTACAACCGAGGTATGCAGCAAAGCATTTGTGAAGCCACAACACGCACAACCTTGAGGCAGATGGGCTACAACAGCAGAAGACCCCACCGGGTACCACTCATCTCCACTACAAATAGGAAAAAGAGGCTACAATTTGCACCAGCTCACCAAAATTGGACAGTTGGAGGCTGGAAAAATGTTGCCTGGTCTGATGAGTCTCGATTTCTGTTGAGACATTCAGATGGTAGAGTCAGAATTTGGCGTAAACAGAATGAGAACATGGATCCATCATGCCTTGTTACCAGGCTGTGCAGGCTGGTGGTGGTGGTGTAATGGTCTGGGGGATGTTTTCTTGGCACACTTTAGGCACCTTAGTGCCAATCGGGCATCGTTTAAATGCCACGGCCTACCTGAGCATTGTTTCTGACCATGTCCATCCCTTAACAGGATAATGCACCATGTCACAAAGCTTGAATCATTTCAAACTGGTTTCTTGAACATGACAATGAGTTCACTGTACTAAAATGGCCCCCACAGTCCCCAGATCTCAACCCAATAGAGCATCTTTGGGATGTGGTGAAATGGGAGCTTCGTGCCCTGGATGTGCATCCCACAAATCTCCATCAACTTCAAGATGCTATCCTATCAATATGGGCCAACATTTCTAAAGAATGCTTTCAGCACCTTGTTGAATCAATGCCATATGATAAAATCAGTTTAAAGGCAAAGGGGGGTCAAACACGTTGTTAGTATGGTGTTCCTAATAATCCTTTAATTGCACGATTAAATGACATGAGGATGAGTAAACAATAATGAAGTTTTTTGTTTTTTGGTGAACTATTTCTTTAAGGATTATTCACACTGACCAACAAATGGCACCAGACACAGACAAACACCAGACCTGTTCATTATAAACCCAAAAAATCAATGCAGGTGTTATCTGATCAATGTGAATTAACCTTTAAAAGTGCAATACTGATGAGTCCACATACAGATGTGTACAGTATGAGTATACTTGACGTACCTATATATAAGGTGAAAATGTATATAACCATTAAAAAGAATTATAAGTGTAATTGCAGTTGTTTACAGAAACAGAATAGATTGATATGCATTATGAGCTATTATAAATTGGTTACTATGGTGATGATGGTGAGGAGAAAGTTTAGTCCTTTATCGCAAACTTACTGTCACGACTTTGCTCCGTAACAGCGCTAACATCCCCAACCACGCAGTCACGAATCAAGCAAACCTTTAAACAAAGTTTTATTTTCAACATATAATCAAGACTTCAAATAGCTCATGTTTTGATCACTGTCGCTGTCCAAACGGCCTTAGAAGTGACAGATTCACACTCCCTGTCATCATTGACTCGACCTCGGCTAACTACACAGGCAGCTACCTTCTCAGGCCGTATCCTAACCAAGCCGAAACCTTGTTGTAGGGAGATTTTAAACACAGCAAGTCTGTATAAATAAAACAACACACACTCTAACAATAGAGTTTATTAACTCAAGCACACACAAATATTGATGGTAATTTGCATTTTAATGAGATTTTAATCATTTATTTTCAGTATTGAGGGGAAAAAAGATCTGTCTGAATTTGACGTCAACCCACAGCTATAAATGAATGATCTGAGGCTGGAGCCAAAATATCCGTGTGTGCATTGTGTTTACTGAAGAAACTGAAGCTGATGAGACCAGACCCGAATCATGTGTAGGTGAAGTTAATGTCAATGACAACATGTGCAGAAGTGTGCTGTGTGTGCCTGCAGTACATGAAGTCTTTTGTTCCTCAAGAGCCAAACAGTCGGGTAAGGTCAGGCTCTTTATGGCTGGTTATGCAGGGTTTCTATTGTGCATGTTTTGTTTGTTTGCAACAAGGTCATTGTGATTAAATTAGAATAATTCAAAAAGTGAGAAAAGCATGAAGTTTTCAAGCTATGCACACAGAATATATGAAGAGTTTGTTTTCAGAATGCAATAAATCCATTTTGACTAATTTGGGTAAAAACGTGTTTATTAAGAGACAAGATGAATACAAATATTTTGTGTTACATTTGTGGATCTTAAGGTTATAATGACATAATGCATAATTCGATTTGTAAAGACTTATTATACAAACAGATAATTTTTTCTGCATAATGCAATAAATTAAAAGGTTTTTTCTAAAATGCCTTAAATCTATTGAATCAATATATAAATGTGCATTCATCTTTGCCATGTTATTCATTTAGTTGACTAGTTGTATACACTGATTAAAAAAATAAACATTAATGGCATTAATCAAAACACTTACTTTGTCATATATAAAGAACACTGTCATTGCTGCAGTCATCCTTGGGACGTTATCGCTAAACCTTTTTGACAGCGATCAGCTGTTAAATGTTTTGGTCCTGCTCGATTTTCGTTGACTTTGAGTAAAATATTGGAAAGTTTTTCATAAGATCACCTGGAGTCAATGTGTTAGCATGACAGAAGTTTGATGTTGTCGTGTAAGAACAAACAACAGCCGGCATTTTTCCTTCTCCCGAGTGCCTCTCGCGTAAATTATTTGATGTTGATGGCTTACGTTTCTTCCCCACCACAGGTTTATCAATGCCATCAAAGTATTATCAGGAAGTACAAAGATGAAACTTGGATTCTGTGTGTATTCAAAGCAACGCCATTATTGTTTACAGTGCGTGGAATGGTGCGCTGTGATTGGTTGAGCGGATTTATTGCATTCTGCAGAGACGGATGACTGCCATTTGTCGCGTTTTTGAAAAACAGGTAGAGAAGATGACAGAATAACACAGCGATTATTGGATTTTGCATAAAATTAAGAATTTACTTTTTAATACTAACCTAATACAATACTGATTTTGATGGTAACTATTTTTTTAAAATGGTGTTTATCGCGTTTTGGCAGTTAACAAACACAGTGAAGGTTGATCATTTTATAAATCAGAATGTCATCAAATGCTCCTAATGAAAGAGTTTCTAATATTCACTTTTTAAGAGGATTTTGATGTATAAATGCAGAAACGCATACACACACACACACACACACACATAGATGCACAGATCATGTCTACCCTTTTTTCTATAAAATGTGCCAGTGTTAGCCAGCCCAACATGATCTCACAAAGTTCCGTGGGATAGTCACGGAATTTTTTGCTTATTTTTCCGTGGCATCCTCACGGATCTCCGCATTTTTCCGTGGCCCTGCTATGGACTGTCTTTTTTCGTGGCAGGGCCACGGATTGGTTACTCAAGTGCTTTTTCCTATTTTCAAACCATTTTCGCTTCGGTTTAGGGTTAGATTTGGTGTTTGCGTTAGTATGTCACTCTAACTACTGGTTTATACTATTTTTTCTGATTTATTCTTTTATATTTTCTAAACTTTAAACAGTTGTCACCTGGCATTGGGGTTACAGTTGGGTTTGGGTAGGGATGTCATTTCATGTAAATGTAACCCTAAACCGAAGCAAATATGGTAAGAAAATAAGACAAAACAGTTGAGTAACCAATCCGTGAGAATACCACGTAAAACGACAGTCCGTAGCAGGGCCACGGAAAAATGCGGAGATCCGTGAGAATGCCACGGAAAAATGAGCAAAAAATTCCGTGACTATCCCACGGAAAATCGTGAGATCAGGCTGGCCAGCCGGCTAATTTTCAACTGTAGTCCTTTGGCCAGATGTTTTTAGACCAGAAATAGCAAGACAATGAATACAGGTTAAAATCTACACATACAAAATACAACAAAACACCACACAGATAGCTAGGGCAACGGAATAAAATGTCTCAAGTTTGCCTTACAGATCTTCAAGAGGCAACAAAACATTAGCATATCTACAAATCGAAACAGAAACCCTAAAGATTATATCATGATTATATTTGTATGAATATCAGATAAGTGATTGTAAACGTGTGTTATTATCTATGTGATACACACGATCCAGCAGGAAGATGATGATCATGAGAGCACTTCAGTTGCGTGTATCACTTCAGTTCACACACATACACACTGTAGAAGTGCCAATGGCCTTTTAGCAGATGTGTTACTGCATGAGAGAGAGAGAGAGAGAGAGAGACCACTTTATTCAACAACAAAATGACAATAACAACATGAGATGGTAAATAATAAACATAGCTGAGGAGATTTGATGGAGTTCAGTTGTGTTTCATTTAAAGGGATAGTTCACCCTAAAAGAAAATTCTGTCATAATTTACTCACCCTCATGTTGTTTTTAAGGGTATAGTTTAGCCAAAAATAAAATGTTCTGGCTGCTCCAAACTTTATAATGGTAGTAAATGGTGCTTCTGATTTTAAAGCCCAAAAAATGCCATCCACCCTTCACCTATAAGGAAGGGGTGAGTTGGAAAACATTTTCAGGGTTCCCATGGGTCCTTGAAATCCTTGAAAGTTTGTGAATCTGGAGAAAAAAAAATAAAGGTCCTGGGAAGTTTTAAAAAATATACATACATAGATACAGGTAATTGAAAGTGTTTGAATTCTGGAAAAAAATCCATATTATTCCCTGTGTAGTGTAGGATAATATCATAAAAATTCTAGAGTTTTTAAGCACACGTGCTAAACTGTTCACTTTAAATGCTTAAATCTTCTGCATGCGAATGTTGATTCATACCAAAATGCTTTTTTGCATAGTTGTGTTTGACACATGAAAACGTCTCGTGTTAAGTGTTTAACTGTTGTTCGCTGAGAAGGGAACGAGACGCTGCGTCTCCCTTGCCATACTTCCTGCGTCCCTGTAACACCGTCTTTGACAATATTTCAGATAGCGATATACTTCCTGGCTCCCGCGTCACCCTGTCTTTGTCATTACGCCTCACCATTGGTTGAATTTGATATACACATTCAGACACACTTACCCCTGGAGGCGTCCCCAAAGTGTCACCGCAGTGACGCAGCGCGAGTTCCCTCACAGAGGAACTGTAACAATGTATCTTAAAAGGTAACAGATGTAACCTTGCTCTCACTTGAAATGTGTCCCCACATTTAGTTCTTGAATTTTCAAGGACCTGGAAAGTCCTTGAAAGGTCCTTGAATTTGAAGTTAACTAAGGTGTGGGAACTCTGAAATGTTTTATTATTTTTTTGTGATTAATTTAAAAGCTGTGTATAATTTAAATAGTTTGATGTACGCTTTAGGTACTGTGATTATTGGGGATAGGTTTGTGACAAGCCCAGGGCTTCTATCTATTCCTTTTTGAATGCAGTGAGCTTTTTGTTAATTTGATATATTTTTGTGTGTGTTGTAATTTACTTTTTCTTTTTCTCAGTTCGAAAAACAAATAAATAATTGAAATAAAAAAGTAATACACACCGCTTAAGGTGATTAATAAAGTCTTTCTGAGGGCAGTCGGTGTGATTTAGTAATAAAATATCCATATTTAAAGTGCACCTATTTTGTTGCTAAAAACCTTCATTTTGTGTATTTGGTATATACAATGTGTTTGCATGGTTAATGGTTCAAAAAACAAAATTATTTTCCACATACCGTATATTTTGGTAGCTCCAGATATCCTTGCCTTCCTCAAATTCTCTAATTTGTTACAAAACTCATTGATTTGAAAGCACTGTTTCCCTGATTGGCCAGCTAATCTGTACGTTGTGATTGCCGGAAATGCGACACTCCTTACCATGTTTGAAAGATTCGCTCACAATGTAATGCAAACAGGAGTTAATATCGTCTTTACTAACTTATCAATACGAGCCGAATCTTATCCAGAAAATGAAGATGAGCAAGCGGATCGATCAACCGTATGTTTGTTGTAGTAAAAAAAAAGAGATTTACGTTAGAAGCGATAACTTGCATCATAGATTACTTTGGGGTTTGTACCTTTTGAATATCATTAACATGTACTAATACACACTCACACACCAAAGGAAATGTAAAATCGTGAATTGGATAATTTGTGCCCTTTAGAAATAACTAAGTTGGTAAAGGATTTCATCTGTATTTTTTTCTTTCTTATACAGGGTTGTCTTAAAGGAACACGCCCAGATTTTGGGAATTTAGCTTATTCACTGTATCCCCCAGAGGTAGATAAGTCCATACATACCTTCCTCATCTCCATGCGTGCTGTAACTCGGTCTGATGCTGCCCCCGCTAGCTTAGCTTAGCACAAAGACTGGAAGTGAATGGCTCCAGCTAGCATACTGCTCCCAATAAGTGTCAAAATAACGCCAACATTTTCCTATTTATGTGTTGTGTTTTGTATAGTAACACCGTGTACACGCAGCAGAGATGAGAAAGGTATGTATGGACTTATCTAACTCTGGGGGCTACGTTGAATAAGCTAAATACCCAAAATGTGGGCGTGTTCCTCTAAGGAAGCATTTCTAGCACTTTTCTCTGCATTACTTGTGGCTTCAAATCATGTGATTATAGAATGGTCTAATGTTACTTTCCTTACAGATTTTTGATCAGTGGATGATAAAAAATTCTCACTGTAGGACCCATGTCATAATCAAAGGTTATGCTGATTAATTTACGAAAGTTATGTTTTTTTAAACTCATCCCGTTTCTTGGGAAAGTAACAACACCCACTCCTCAACAATTCACATGATCTGAGATGTTCATAGCAATTAACCAAGCAGAACAAGTCGAGCACTGAGTTTATTATTTAGTGTCAGGGGTTAATATTAACAGGATTCGCATGAATAGTGATGTTTGCCTTAGAAAGCAGCAATAATTACACAATGAAACACAAAGCAACAGATTTCCCCATGAAGTGTCAGTTTGAATCGTCTGCAGGGGGATTATAATGATGAAATGAAATTATCCTCATGAAAATGAAACTCGCTGCTCCGTAATCCAAGTTTGAGCTCATTAGCTCATCTGTTTCTCACTGCATGAAACAACAACAACTAAAATCTGCTCATGTAAACCAACAGAGAGAGAGATAATGGAGGATTTGTGGGTATAATTTGTATTCATTGTGTCGTGCAGTTTATGCAACCACAAACACCAATGAAAGTAAGAATGTAATCCAGCTCCATCACCCATTTCTTCAACAACACAATGTAACTAAGTTAAGCAGGTTTGTTATATATCAGACCGGCACAGGTGTATATATCTGAATCTAACACTGACACACTAATGCATTCGGCCGCAGGAGCGAGAGACTGATACAGGAGTGCTAAAGATGAGAACACGGACAACAGGAGAAGTGACATGGATGGAAATCCATCTTTTTTAAAGTGTAATGTAGGATAAAAGCATTTGACTGGCTCTTTAAAGTGCTTTTTCACGTCCAGTGACAGTAACGCTTAGATTTTGATGGATGGCCTGGTTCAGGGTTCAGATTTTGTGAATAAAACCTATAAGCGGGCTGAAGCTGCGTGTCTTTTCTCTTTTATTCTTCTTGTTCCCAGATCAGTTTTATCCGATGGTTCAGGTGGACCTGTGACCTAAAACTGACCTAAGATTTGTGCATTGTGATGTGGTTTCGTAGATCTGATCTATAATGGGTCATTTCAACCTAAAATGCAACCAATTGTTGGGTTAAATGTAAACATTTTCTTGTTAATTGAACCCAACGGCTTTGTTTGTTCCTTTTTGACCCAACGGGAGTTTAAAATAACCCAACATTTTATATTGAAGTCTTACCGCTATAATGCATTAAAAATCAGCTAAGTGCATTAAAAATGCTTGTAGATTTCCACGAACATAGAAAAACCATCTACCTTTTTTATCCGAAACAGCCCGATGGCCCCAAATTATATTCAACATCAGCCTTAATGTTCCTGTCTAATGGAAAACTGTCAAAGAGCTACAAACAAAGATCTAAAGATAGACAGACAGACAGACAGGAGAAATGTTTTGCTTTCATACCTCACCATAAAACAGTTTTTAATGTTATGAAACATAATCCGGCTATGAGTTACCCACTTCTAGCTAAAATAAACTTGAATGTCATTTTTGCCAAAATAGCTTAGGGAGATGTATGATACTTCATAATTTAAGTAAAGTCAACAGTTTTTCATTTATTTATTTTATATTATTTATTTTTGGGCTATCATTTGATGTCAAATTGTCCCTGACAGCCAAATTTAGCCTTGTTTTAGCTTAGACATCTGGGCTATGTTTGGACAGCTATTCAACAAGAAAAAAATTGCTTGTTGAATTCGTTAGAGGAGTAAAATAGACTCAAATATGTGACCCTGTCATAACCCTGGACCACAAAAGCATAAAAATTGAGATTTATACATCATCTGAAAGCAGAATAAATTAGCTTTCCATTGTTGTGTATGGTTTGTTAGAATGTTTTGGCTCATAAGTACCAGTGCTACTTGGTTTTGTGATCCAGGGTCACTATAGGATAATTTTGTATAACACATCTAACAATTTTGTTTTGATAGAAATTGCTGAGATCTATTTTAAAACTCTAAATGAGTCACATGTGAGGTTACTGAGACTTTTTTCTCATGAACAGAGACTCTGGATGAGCAAGAGTCTACATTTGCTCTCTATTTCATGTATGAATAGAATAAAATAGAATAGAATAGAATAGAATTAGACATAGACATAGAATAGAATAGAATTAGACATAGACATAGAATAGAATAGACATAGACATAGAATAGAATTAGACATAGATAATATAATATTATAGAATAAAATAGACATATAATTAGAATAGAATAGAGATAGAATAAACATATAATAGACATAGAATAGAATTAGACATTGACATAGACATATAATATAATAGACATAGAATAAAATATAATTAGACATAGACATATATTATACATAGACTGTAAAAAAGATGGACGACGCCCGTTCGCGCTCTTCCATTGGTGGAAAGTGAAGCCGCCAGTGTCCTGATACAGCGCTGACATCTTGGGTCTTGAGTCTGCGCAGTAGCGAAATCAAGGCCCCGCCTTTGCTCTCGCAGAATGAGCATATCACAGTTGTCAATCATGATGTGACACCACTGTTTTTATAGCATTAAATAACTAACTAAAAACAAACACTTAAATTTACATCAGCGTGATAAAAACTACAGTAAATGACAGATACCAGCTTCGGAAAAAAGATAATTGAAGTGTAATGGGTCTCAAGTCCCATTGAATAACATGGGGGAGCCGGGGTTTATGACCTATACTGGGACCAGCCACTGAGGGGCGATCAAGATGTTTTGGATTCACTTTTCAGGGCTTGTGAGGCATGCTTGATATTATGATAGAAAATAATAGACATAAAATAGAATAGACATAGAATAGAATTAGACATAGAATATAATAGACATAGAATAAAATACAATTGGACATAGACATATAATATAATAGAAAATATACATATTATAGAATAGACATAGACATAGAATAAACATAGAATTAGAATAGAATAGACAAAGAAATAGAATATAATTAGACATAGAATAACATTAGACATAGACATAGAATGTAATAGACATTGAATAAAATAGAATTAGACATAGACATATAATATAATAGAAAAAATAAACATAAAATAGAATAGACATGGAATAGAATTAGATACAGACATAAAATAGAATTAGACATAGAATTAGACATAGACATAGAGTAGAATAGAATATAATATAATATAATTAGAATACACATAGAATAGAAAATAATAAAATAGGTCTTAAAGGGACACTCCACTTTTTTGCACCCATGGTACGTCAACAAAGTCTTTGATTATAATGCCGTAATGAGAGTATAGTTCCTAGCCATATATGCCAAGAAAATCACAACTTTTAATTTTCTGTCGGTCTTAGTACACAATGTAACTACAGAAGAGTCAAGTTTTAAATAAGAAAAATATTGAAACTCTTTGGTAATTTTTGAGCGCGATGCTAATGGTCTAATCAGATTTAATTGATTATTCTAAAAGTGGTATCACCAGCCTGGAGATCGGCTGAATGGATTACAAAACGGTAAAAAAGGTGGTACATAGAGCCCACTGGTCTAAGAGTAGACTAGCTCGTATTAACCCTTGTGACAGGTGTCATTCATCAGCTACTTTAATCTGTATGTTCTGGTCCTGCCCTGTCTTCTTTTTGGCAGCGAATTTTTAATTTACTGTCAACCTTTACCTCTTTTGATATACCACTCTGCGCATTTACTGGTTTGTTTGGGAGAAAATAAGAAAATAAGGTACCCCCTTTGATAACCTTTGGCAACCCCTTCGTGAACATGTTTAAACTCTTCAGCTTGACCCTGCTCTCTGGGATTGATTCTCTGTCCCCACACTTACTTTTCTATTTGTTGTTAGACTACTATGTGTACCTGATTAACCTCCTGCAGAATTGTATTCTCTGTCTGTAGATTGCACTTCTCCCACTTTTTTCCCCATTTTTACCACTAGGTTTATTTATTTATTTTTATTATTATTATCTTTATTTTTCAATTTCATTTAACTTTCCTTTCTTGGAGAAACTTACGTGTATTTGTGTACCAGCTCGAACTGATTTTGCCATGTGGTTGATGTCCTCAGGGCAATATATTGTGTTGACCCAAGTACAACATTTTTCTAAATTAAACCTAAACCCACCCGAAACCCCAACCCTAACCATAACCAAACCCTAAAATCAGAGGGACATGATAAGTGAAAAACAATGGTCTAGAAACAGCTAATCCTGGTTGTAAGCTTAAACTTAAAACAAACTGTAAACTTATTTCGGAAATCTGATGTGCCTGTTGTTTTTCCTGTTCTTGTTTTGGGGTAATTTTTGTAAGGTATTCTAAATCGAGAAATAAAACATAAAAAATAAACAGAACAGAACAGAACAGAACAGAACAGAATAGAATAGAATAGAATAGAATAGAATAGAATAGAATAGAATAGAATAGAATAGAAAGACATAGACAAGAATGGAATGGAATGGAATGGAATGGAATAGAATAAAATAGAATAGAATAAAATAGAATAGAATAGAATAGAATATAGGATAGGATAGAATAGACATAAAATAAAAATAGAATAAACATAGAATATAATAAAATAAAATAGAATAACCATAGAATAGAATAACCATAGGAATAGACATAATAGAATGAACATAAGAACATAAGATAGGATAGGATAGGATAGGATAGACATAGAATATAATAAAATGGAATAGAATAACCATAAAATAGAATAGAATACACAGACATAGAGAAGAATGAAATGGAATGGAATGGAATAGAATAGACAGATATAGACAATAATGGAATGGAATAGAATAACCATAGAATAGAATAGAATAGAATAGAATAGAATAGAATAGAATAGAATAGACATAGACATAGGGATAGAAATAATAGAATTAACATAGAATAGACATAAAATACAGGATAAGATAGGATAGAATAGACATAAAATAGAAATAGAATAGACATAGATATAGAATATAATAAAATAGAATAGAATAAAATAGAATAGAATAACCATAGAATAAAATGGACATAGACATAGAATAGATGTATACATAAGGATAGACATAATAAAATTAACATAGAATAGACACAGAATATGATAGGATAGGATAGAATAGAATAGACATAGATTAGACATAGAATAGGAATAGCATAAACATAGAATAAAATAGAATAACTATAGAATAGACATAGAATAGAAAAGAATAGAATGGACATAGAATAGACATAGGCATAGACATAATAGAACGAACATAGATAAGACATAGGATAGGATAGACATAGACATAGACAGACATAGACAAGAATGGAATGGAATGGAATACAATAGAATAGAAAAGAATAGAATAGAATAGAATAGACAATAATAGAATAGAATAGAATAGAATAGAATAGACATAGGAATAGAAATAATAGAATTAACACAGAATAGACATAAAATATAGGATAGGATAAGATAGGATAGGATATGATAGAATAGACATAAAATAGGAATAGAATAGACATAGAATATAATAAAATAGAATAGAATAACCATATAATAGAATGGACATAGACATAGAATAGATGTATACATAAGGATAGACGTAATATAATTAACATAGAATAGACACAGAATACGATAGGATAGGATAGAATAGACATAGATTAGACATAGAATAGGAATAGCATAAACATAGAATTACATAGAATAAAATAGAATAACCATAGAATAGACATAGGAATAGACATAATAGAATGAACATAGATAAGATATAGGATAGGATAGACATAGAATTGAATAAAATGGAATAGAATAACCATAGAATAACCATAGATTAACCATAGAATAACCATAGAATAGAATAGACAGACATAGACAAGCATGGAATGGAATGGAATGGAATGGAATGGAATGGAATAGAATAGACAGATATAGACAATAATGGAATAGAATAGAATAGAATAGAAATCAGTGATTTTCATTCGGGATACATCAAAATGTATATATTGTATGTATAAAAAGAGTCAAAGGATTTCACTGAAACACATCATTTTATGTCTTTGTGCTTTATCTAATTAAACATTACACAACATAAAACCATCTCAGCCTGAAGGAATTATAAATGTAATCACTGTATTATAGGATTCACCAAATACCGACACACACTCACACTGTAATGTGTAACACTCAGAGACCGGCGCTGATTCTCTTAAACGCTCTTTAATGTTTTAGACTGAATGATTGTGTCTCCTGTAATTATGGTCAAACGTTTTATTACCGAACACATTAATGTCTCACACACACACACACTCACTCACTTCTTTTGTCCTCTGAAACAGAGGATTGTGGGTAATTATGAAATAACAGACTTCAGGCGTATTCATTTGCAAAAATTAAAACATATAAATTACAGCCAGTTTACAAAATGTCAGGCTGTTTATAAACAGGTGGAAGGAGGATAGTTGTTTTAATATTGGATAACATTTGTTTGTATTAAGCATCAGCACTGATTATGTAATGATTCAAAACGTTTGACCTTAGGGATTGTCCTTCTCCTTGAATCAATAATCAGGCCTTAGTTTAAATAAATGGTCTGTGTGGACTCCAGTTTTCAATATATTTATCTACTATGTGCACTTTGTTAAAAATCAGCAACAATATGGACATACTGTAAGGTGAATCTGCCTGTTTGTCCCACCAAGGGCAGACGGAGGAGTTGTTAATATTTTTGCAATTCACTTTGGTGCTGCGGATGACCCTTAAATACTATTAGTCACTTTTTATATAACACATACAGCAACGCTCACTACAGTACACGAAGGTTAATCTGTCATAAGTGCTCATAAAGCTAATAAAATACAGTAGGTGACTGTAACATACACAAGAGTCACAGAGACACTTTACTGCATCATACATACACTGCTGTCTTTGATGTTTTCATTTCTTGGTACTTTACTGTTTAAAGCTGCATTGAAATCATTTGTAGTTAAATAAATCATTATATAAATAAAGGTGACTTCACTGAATTATAACACAATTATTTATTCACATGTGTAGTCAGATCCTCTAATCTGAGCACCAAGCGTCATCTGAAAAAGTGATAAGGTTTTGTTTCAGTTTAAAAGTGAAATGATCTCTGTCAGATCAGTGTGTAGGGAACATTGAACACTACATAGGGATCCTGTGAATTAGAAGACGACTTCGGTTTCTCTCTCATTTCCTCCGTCCAAGGAGAAAGACAGAAAGAGAGAAAGAAAGAAAGAAAGATAGAGAGAATGAGGGAGGAGGGGCCGGTGGAGACTTTCTGCAGTAGGACGCTCTCTGAATAAAGAGCAGATCTACACACAAACACACACACACACACACACAGATATGTGTTGTATTGTAGCGCTGTGTGTGTGTTAGTGTAAGTGCAGCGTATAGAGCGTCTCTCTCTCTCTCTCTTATCTATCACTTTATTCAGTACGAGTGAAGCACACAAATGTAGCTTTAATTAACTGGAGTAGATAAGAGAGATTTGAGAACACATGCATTGTTTTTCAGATTGTGTGATAAAGATCTTTCCATCACTGATTCCTCCGCAGGAAGGAAGATGAGTTTAAAATCCTCACATAAACACAGAGAAGATATAACAGATGTCTGTGGTCTCTGATGCTCCCGGGGCTTTTGAGGAAAGTATTTGTGACGTCGGTTGTCACAGGATTCCCTCTACTGTCGTCTTATGCTTCCCGTTATCTTACTGCATTGCATATTCATTGTACCTAACTTCCTCTAAGATCTGATTCAGCTATGTTCAAAGTCAGTGTAAAATAAAGCAATGATTTTACCACGGTAAGAAATTCTCATAGGCACAATACAAAGAGGACTGCCAAAAAAAAACCCAGCCAGGGTAAAATTACTGTCATGCTCTGCCTCACATGGATGCTTTATTTCTTTTAATAAATGACAGCAATGTGATTATAACACTAATGTTTGATAAATGTCACCCTAGACCTCAACACCAGTCATAGGAGTTTCATCTGATGAATAAACTGATGTATGGTTTGGTAGGATAGGACAATATTTGGCCGAGATACAACTATTTAATAATCTGGAATCTGAGGGTGCAAACAAATCTCTAAATATCGCATTTAAAAATGTCCAAAATAAGTATTTATGATAAATAAATTTTTTATATATTTAAGATAAGAAATTTACAAAATATCTTCATAGAACATGACCTTTACTTCATATCATATAATGATTTCTGACATAAAAGAAAAATTGATAATTTTGGCCCATACAATATATTTTTGGCTATTGCTACAAATATATCTGTGCTACTTATGACTGTTTTTTTGTCCTGGATCACAAATAGTTTAAATGATAATAATAATAATAGTTATAACAACTAAAACAATTATTATTATAATTATTATATATATATATTAATGTTTATCTGCATTTTGCAATGTTTTTAAATATGGCCAATCCATCCGTCTGTAAGTATACACATCTGGTCAATTTTATTATGTTAATGTGCTATAGACGCTTTCAGCAGTAACAACATAAACAAGCGGCATTCGTGGTCTACACTTAACTTCCGGTAAACTCAGCTAATAATAAATAACAACAAAGTACTTTAAACATAGTTTATTTATATAACAAGCAAAATAAACAACGTGTATATTACCTAGGAAACCAAAACATTTCTTATTTTCGACGAGGTATTTGTATAAGAGTTCAGTCGGACCATCAAAAACTGAAACCGGAAGTAATGTTCAGACCAGACGCGTATCGTGCACCCCACATGCATCCGATGAAACCGTCTGTATAATAAACAATATACCACACTGACATATCAAATGGGAGTTTCCATTTGCTGCCAATATTTGACCCTGTCTGTGAAAAACAGGCTTAGTCTTAAAGAGCACCTATTTCATTTCTAAAAAACAATGTTATATTGTGTATATTGGTATAATACAATGTGTTTGCGTGGTTTATGGTTAAAAACAAATTATTTTCCACATACCGTACATTTTTGTAGCTCCAGATTTCACTCTCTTCCTGAAACACGTGGATTAGAAAAGCTCTGTGTCCCTAATTGGCCAGCTAATCTTTACGTTGTGATTGGTCTGAATACCTCTGAGGTCAGCAGGAAATGTGAAGCTCCTTACCATGTTTGAAAGATTCGCTCACAATGCAATGCTAATAGGAGCAGTGTTGGGAGTAACGCATTACAAAATATAATATATTACAGTAATATATTAGTTTTTGCTGTAATGCAGTAATATAACGCATTACTAATAAAATTTTGGTAATATTTTACTCGTTACAGTCTTAGTAACGAGCGCGTTACAACAATGCATTTCAAAAATAGACGTGTTATTTAATTTTTTTTATTTTTGACCAATGCGCGCAACCAGCATCCACACAGAAAAAGCTGCGGGTAAAATAGTAATGGCTGCGTTCCAAACAGCATACTTCCATACTATATAGTAAGCAAAAAGCACTACTTCTCGTACTCTTTGCCTACTATATAGTATGGAAGTAGGCGGTTTGGGACGCAGCGTATGTCTAACATCAATAATGCCTAGTCATTCTACTGTTATTTTGATGAAAGTAACTCAAAAGTAACGCAAAAGTAGTGTAACTCATTACAGTTCAGAGTCAGTAATATTGTAATGTAACTAATTACTTTCAAATGACAGTAATTTGTAATATATAATATATTACACTTTTGAAGTAACTTGCCCAACACTGAATAGGAGTTAACTATAGGCTGTGAGTCCGAACCGGGAGGAATTATGATAATGTCGGTCTTTACTACATCACCAATCCAAGGAAGTAAACTGTTGCCTACGATCCGTGTGTTTGTTGTAGTCCAAAAAAGATTTACGTTGGAGACGATAACTCGCGTCTTCCTCTACTTTGGGGTTTGTGCCTTTTGCATATGGTTAACGTGTACTAATACACACTTACACACCAAAGGAAATGTAAAAACGTGAATCGGACAATAGGTGCTCTTTAATGGTGCCATTTTTTTCTGTGTTTTCGAAGCTGTGAATGTGTTTATGGTGCACAATATAAGATGTATAACATAACAATGTACTTATCTCTATAGCGCTGTTTTCACTGTCCTAAAAACGGGCTGATGTCTTTTTTGTTCTATGAAGTCCCTCCTTCAGAAACAGTGTTGGGGGTAATGCATTAGGCAAGGCAAGGTTCATTCACAACACCGAGGTCATTCACAATGCTTTACATAGAAATGAGAAAACAATATATAAGGGCGAAAAATTTTATAAATAAGGAACACACAATAAAATAACAAAAGAAAATAAACGTTTTTAATAAAAACAATAAATAATGTGTTACGACTTACAAGTTAAGTGCATTTTCTGAAGTAACGAATAAAGTAGCGCATTACTTTATAAATGTACACATTAATATTTAAGTTACTTTTTTAAAAAGTAATGTGAGTTACTTTTCAATTGAATTCATTCGATAAAAAAATAACGTAGTGAATTAAACTGGATGTAGTCACGTAGAATTACACAATCTATGCGTGCGCACCTAAACGGAAACAGTTTGAGACAGAAACAGAGATGGAAATATGCCATTTCTGAATGCCGAACTACTCAGTCATAAAAAAACACCTGCAAGGCCTGAAAGAGATCAAGCCTCAGGCAACTATGAAAAAGTAACGCAAAAGTAACTTAAAATTAATGTAAGCATTACTTTCCATGAAAAGTAACTAAGTAACACAATTAGTTACTTTTTGGGGGAGTAACCTAATATTGTAACGCATTACTTTTAAAAGTAACCTTCCCCAACACTGTTCAGAAATACGTAATGCGTTCTTATTGTGTAGCTGGTCCAGTGTAACTCTTCCTCTTCTCCATTGAAGCGCAACAAGGTCACGCCCTTTTTTGACATATTCCTGTAGGCGGAGGTTAATCAAAAATTCAAAATATTGTCGTCATATTCCTAGGAAGTAGAGGACTGTAGTCCAAACCAGCCGTTCTCTGTAATCCTTAATATATCGCCTGGCATTGAACTTTGAGCTTTATAATTTTACCAGTATTTATGCTCTAATAGCAACATTAAACATTAACTAAAGTTTGAAAAATGTGATCACGAAAAACGACACCTTTAAAATCAGATACTGAGATAACAAGAATGGAAGTTTGATTTAACCTATTAATTGAAATGAACTTACTCAGTCAATATTAAAGATATCCAAACGATATTTTCACAGAATGTTCTAGGATGATTTTATGCAATAACACAATTAAATGACTTTAGATAGGTTTAAACAGGTACTCATGACAAAACCCATAATCCATAAATAAAAGTAAGCCCTAGAGAGATAATAATGTGTTAAATAATGAAGCGTTAAGAGACACAAATAGATTTATTAATGGCATTATAGAGGTGTTGGATAAAACCAGTGAAGTAAATGAATGGAGAGATTAGTGAAGGAACGTTTTTGTGTTTATACACACTGGCTGAAGTTCAGCCAACAGTCTGAGTTTTGCCTGCCAAATTAAAATGAACCACCATAATACACTTCTGCTGTAAGTGCTTTACTGTAAATCAAATTTGTGTTTGTTTTTTGTTTGGCTAAATTGTACTGAACCTGACACATTCCTCATTTTATGATGGCAATACAGTATCTTTAAGAAGCTTTTAAAATATCAGCTCATTTCTGTGATCTGGTTTTGGATTTCATCGGGAAAACGTCAGAGTTCCTGACATCATTACGTTCTTTAAACTTCTGCAGTAGATGAAAATGCCAAACGCTGCAGCCACTTGAATGATCACTTGACATTCTGCTCTTTCTTCAAAACACTGCCGAGCTGTCTCGCTGTCTACTACCTACAGATTCAACCTACATGGGAACCCAACAAGTTACTGAATTCAAATGCTTTATATAGTCAACACAAAACAGATCGATTGATTCATTAAAATGGATAAAACTGTAAACACACAACATGGATAAAGTAGTCAATTTTATTACTTGTTTACAGATGCTTTTTATTACTCATAATTTATTTACTTTATTATTAACTCATAACCTTTTTTTTTAAAGTGGCACACCACAAATTTTTGAAAATTTTCTTCTAAAAATAAATATACAGATATATCAAATGAAAGAACAGACCCTCTGCTTTCAAACAAAATGGGAGGAAACAACATTTCATCTATTATCTATTTCTCTACTTATAAACTCTTAAATATAGGTATTTTACTTCAAAAATATAATTTTTTTTATCAAAAAGCTGAAATGATTGTATTTTTGTGAAGGAATTTTGTTAGAAATCAGATTCAAAACATACACGGAGTGTAAAATCAGTCCTTCCAGAAAAACTTGGAAACGTTTTTTTGTGATTGTTGTGGGCAAAAATCCTTGATTTTGTGGCACGTTTTCCTAAAAAATGAGATGAAATATGCAAGATATTTATGCAATTTTATGTGCTAAAATTGCGGGACCATACAAAAATTGCGGGAACTTGCAAAAACTGTTTGCAGCTTTTTAAAATCCTTGATCTTGCAGCACGTTTTCTTAATAAATGAGATGAAATATGCAAGATATTTATGCAATTTTATGCGATAAAATTGCAGGAACTTACAAAAATTGCAGAAACTTGCAAAAACTGCGGGAACTTGCAAAAACTGTTTGCAGCTTTTGCAGCTTTTTAATGATGTTAACGTCACATAATCCCGTCACTTCATAACGTTCCCATGGCAACAGTGAACATGGCTGCACTTGTGTGAAGTAAATGCAACATTTTTCAACTTTCTGCTGAGATTTATGTGATTTTGCGCATAGAAATCTGCCATTTATGCTGGAAAAGTGCGGCGTATTTGAAAAAATGCGTCCCCCGCATAAATATGCGGACTTTGGCTGATTATGCGTTGAATCATGCGATCGCATAATCGTTTTACAGATAACCATTAGTCTGGATTTCCCCATGCTGATTTTCACCGGCGCACAGCGGGTTTTTCCCTCCACAGACGCACATCGGCAAACTAGGGAATGAACTTGCGCTCCCTGGGCGGTTCAGCGCAAAAAAGGAGGCGTGTTCCAGCGCAAACCATCCCTGATGCTATTTTGCGCCACTGACCAGAAAAAAAAAGTTTAAAGTCAGTGGCACGTTGCACGTTGTTCATTATGCTATTTTAAGGGCGCATGCTTGACCATAATTTACTGTATAGCGTGCACAACGCGCACACACTTTGCTTATCTAATCTACACAGATGCAACAGTTATTTTTGCAAATCATAAATTGTTACAATAAAAAATATTAACACATGAGATAAGGGAAATCATAGTGGTGAGCATTGTGGTGATAGTTTTTATTTATTTTGTGTGGCTGCATTAAAAAAAATCTCATGCAAATAACGATTAAAATATTTTCATAAGTTTGTTGTGTGGCTGTATTACATTTATTTTATGTAAATAATTATTAAAATGTTTTCATAAGAAAAATGTATGTGAACTTGATTTGCAAGAGTACTTTGGGGTTGGACTGCTTGCGTTTCTTGGCTTTCAGCGGTGAAGGTGGACGCAGCGATGTCCTCTGCTGGCGTCTGTGTAGAGGCAGATCCACCTCCCGTTACACAGCGTGCCCGATTTATGCTGGCAAGCTTGGGATTCCCCCGTCTCCTGACATCATTGTAGCGCTTGCGGCGCAACATCCTGGGGATGCCAGCTGATGAGACAATTGTGGCTACTTCCTCTCACGCCTGTTTAACCTACGCTGATTTGGGCGGGTTTCTCCCATCCCCATACAAAACAACTTCTCTGTCTTTGACTGCTCTAACAAGAATGTAGGTCTCCTCGGCTGTGAACCGCTCCTGGTGTGCGCCTGATAAATCCGTCATAATAATAGCAACCCGCCATGGAACTTGCGCCCTTGCGTTTAAAGGGAATGTTGGATAGCGTTCTGATTGGTTTATTTGACGTTACGCCCAAACCACACCTATGAATAATGAACCTACTTCAGACCAACCCCTTATTGATTTGCGCCTGTCGCAAGAGTTATTTCTCCCTCCGAGAAAATAGCAACAGCGCCCAAGATCCGCCCACAAAGTCACTTGCATTTTGCGCTTCACACTTGCGTTTCAGATCGTTAAAATAGGGCCCTATATGTGATTTTTGCTATGGTAATGCAGGGATTATGAAATCAAGCAAGCCCTGCATATTTTGCCCAAAGAAATCTGCAATTTATGCTGCGAAAGTGTGGCGTATGTGAAAAAATGCGGCCCCCGCATAACTTTGGCTGAATCATGCGATCGCATATTAACGTTTTTCTGGAGGGACTGTAAAATTAATAAATATTTTTGGTTCAGTTTTTTATAAATTGGGTAATCATCTAGTGGATAATCACAGTATTATAGAAAACCATAAAAACTCATCAGGAAGACGTTTGTTTAATGCAAATGTTTTCTCTCAATTGACAAGATAACTCGTCAATGGGGAGGAAAGAGTTAATAAATGTGTCCCGAAAATATCAGTCATAAGTCACAGGGGTATATTTGTGCAATAGCAAAAATACATTGTATGGATCAAAATGATAGATTTTTTATGCCAAAAGTAAAGATCATCTTCCATGAAGATATTTTGTAATTTTCCTATGTAAATGTGTTTAGTAATATGTGTTACTCAGAACTTCATTTGGACGAGGTTTTTTCTCAATATTTAGATTTTTTACAACCTCAGATTCTAGATTGTTAAATTGTTTTATCTCTGTCCTATCCTAACAAACCATTAATCATAGGAAGGTTAGTTATTCAGCTCTCAGGTGATGTTTGAATCTCAATTTCAATTAAATTGGTACACCATTATGACTTGTTTTGTGGTCCAGGCTATTTTGTATTCAGAAAACAATGCAATGCATTCTGGCATTGGCTTATCACAATATGTACGCTAGACATCACAGGGGTGGTACCCTTTCAAAAAGTACATCTTCGTACCTAAGGAGTTCATATTAGTATCTGAAAGGTACATATTGGTACCCAATGTACAATAGGAAAATTAGCCAAATTAATATTTGTAGTAACCATGGTTTTCTTTTTGGTATATTGATTATCATTGGCAAAACAATGGTTTTACTACAGTAACTGTAATAAAACCATGGTTAATTTTCTGTACATAATGGTATATATTAAGAGCTTTTAAAGGGTACATATTTTAAACATTTTTCATAACAGTGTAGCATCGTGTAGCACCTGTGATCCCCTAAACTGCTCTTTATGTTGGCAGCTTACTAGGTTTGGGATGAAAGCTTGAGCTTGTGTGTAATGGATAAAGCGAGAGGGTTCGCACACACACACACAAACACACGCACACACACACACACACACACACACACACACACACACACACACACACACACACACACACACACACACAAACACACACATGTTGGTGTATGTGGTTTACGGGGACATCTCCATAGACACAATGCATTTTATACTGTCCAAACTGTTATATTCTATTCCCCTTACCTACCCCAGTCCCTAACCCCAATGTCACAAAAACCTGTTGCCAGTCTTTAATCTATGATAAACTACCATTTAGTATGTTTTTTTAGCTTTTCCGTTTATGAGGACACTCTCTATGTCCCCGTAAACCACCTTTATAGCATAATAAACATGTCATTATACACTATTCATGTCCTCGTAAACCACATAGACCAACCCACACACACACACACACACACACACACACACACACACACACACACACACACACACACACACACACACACACACACACACACACACACACACACACACACCCAAACACACGCACACACACATTTCTAGAGGAGCAGCAGACGCTCAAGGTCATTGCGGCAGCATGCACACTTGAAGCCTCTTTATCCAACATCCGGTCCAAAATGTATCATTCAATTTTCAGCCAACTGCGTTCTGTCCGATCATAAAGATTTGGTTAATTATGATTCATAAATGATGGACTGATGAATTATTAAATGACAGACGGACAAAGACCACGTGTGTGTGTGTGTGTGTGTGTGTGTTTAAGGTACCTAGTCAGCATTTTTCTTGCCATCTGGCAGGAACACCGGTGATATCTGATTAAATAAAGCTAATGTGATAACTACACACACACACACACACACACACACACACACACACACACACACACACACACACACACACACACACACACACACACACACACACACGCACACAGCTTTAGGTCTGCTGAGAACATAGTTTTTTTTCATGTAAATCTAATTGTGTTTGGTTAGTGTTATGGGAAATACACTCGCTGACATGTATTTATCGCCCATCAGGACGTCATAAAACATAAACATCCATTCAGTGGTCTCAATCGATACCACACACACACACACACACACACACACACACACACACACACACACACACACACACACACACACATATATACACACATAAGTGTGTCTGAGTGACTTAGGATGAGGTTCAAGTTCTCACCTTCATGCCATTTGTCAGATTTATCTAGCAAGAGATGCGACTCCATAAACGCAGAACAGCATTACGCCCATACTGCTGAAGTAAAAGACTGATATTTATCCCGCTGTTGTGTGTGTGTGTGTGCGAGTGTGTGTGTGTTGTTGCGGGTGGGCTTGGTTATCAAACCTCACATTAAGATGACATCGTACTCTGCCTGATCATATATCACAGAGAGAGAATGCTCTTGATATATCATTGATGGTAAGAGAGAGAGTCTTGGGTCTAAAAATAGCAATGCATCAGTGTTCCTCCCACCCTCAAAAACACACACACACTGATCTGGGGTCTGTAAGCCTCTACACTACAATTTCCCCCAATCTCCACATTTATATCAACACAATATTTCACCGTGACACTGATGATGGCTACAAAGTAAAAAAATTCACAGAGAAAAACATTTAAGCCAGTAAACTTGCGTAACTTTGCAACTACAATACATGTCAACTTATTCTAAAGAGCACCAATTATCCGATTCATGATTTTACATTTCCCTTGGTGTGTGTAAACAATACGCAACAGGTACAAATCCCAAAGTAAATGATGACGATAGTAATGTCCGTTTGGTCATCCGCATTTTCTGGATCAGATTGGGCTCGTATTGATAAGGTAGTAAAGACGAAATTAACTCCTGTCAGCAGGGTCCGGAGTGGGGTTCATTTTCAGCCCTGGAGTTTGATGCCTTAGACCAGCCCACTTTAGTTCATGACAGACTATATTAAAGTAATATAATTAAATTGCTCGGTAGTATATACTGTAAGTCTGCAATAGTGCAAGGTATATTAAAGGTATAGCGGAAGATTTTCCCGAAAGAACCGGAACAAAAAATGCAATTGCGCAACACTCTACCTGCTCCCGAGAGGGAACGCCTATTAAATGTGTGAATGAGAGAGCATGCACGAGCCTAGTTCTTCTCATGCACGCTCTGTTTTTACAAGTTGCTGTCGGAATGGCTCATATGTTTAACGTATCTGTGCGGTTCGTGACTTAATAACTTGCCAAACTTTACCTGTCAAGTAGAAACTTCGCGTGGGAAGCCCAACCTGTGCTTTTAGCGCACACCAGTGTGTGAAATATTCTCCCATAAACACTCTGGTCTTGTTTCTTTCTGCAAAGGCATTTCCCTTTTGTCATACAATTCGTAGACACTTTTTCTCTTGTTACCCTCAGACATTTTGAAAAAACATGGTGAGAATGCAAGCATCAATGAATGGGTGAAACCTAAGTGCCTATGTGCAGAAAGCAAATCTAGGGACAAGCACGAACAACAGACTTACGTTAACATATCACCAGAATGATTGACAATTAGGATGACCAATAGTCTTGATGATCCACCTGGAAAAAAAAATTCTCCGCCATACCAATTTAATATTATTAAATTATACTTATTCAAAAACTACTGAAAGGGAACAAATGTGTTTGTTTTCCCCAATATTTATATTTTCATTAAAAATGCTGGGTCTTGAGATAACCTGTTGGGTTGAAAAAGTTTGGAAACCACTGATATACAATACACAAGTAAGATTTATCAAGTATGCAGGGAAAGCAGGTGGAAAAATAAAATCTTTTATCTTAATTTTTTTAGTTATTCTTAATTTTAAATTATTTAGTAATTTTTATGACTTACATTAATACAATTTGTAGATAAATTTCCGTATCAGGTCGCTTAAGTTTATTTTAAATCTAGACGTGCAGTAAGTGCACAAAAAAAAAACGTGTCTGAAATGAAACTCGTGTTCACAGGAATGACGCGTTGCCGCTTGAAAAGTTGAAAATGTTAAACTTCTGCCGTGAGCAAGTGACGGGGCACCGACAGATCCACAGTTCAGTTCAACAACGCATGACGTCACCCATTAAAAGTGAATGGGAAGCGTTAACGTTTACGCCCCGTGTGAATGTACCATAAAGTGCTCGCCTGTGAACACGAGTTTCGTTTCAGACACATTTTTTTTTTTTTTGAGTGCACTTGCCACGCGTCTAGATTTAAAATAAACTTGAAGTGCGACTTGATTCGAATAGCCTCTAAAAGGAAAATTATCTACAAATTGTATTTTTTATCTTAGTCATAAAAATTATTAAATTATTTCAAATGACTAATTACTAAAAAATTAAGATAAAGATTGTATACGCCAATCAGATCGTCATATGCAAATAACCTAGGCAGAGCCAGCCAATTACATTTATGGAAGATTGGGGCATGTGTTGCGGCCACTGTGATTGGTTGTTGGCCACGCTTCAGACAAACTTCCCGTCAAGCGTTAACTCTTCTGTCCCATGTGAATGTACCGTTAGACGCGGTGTGTCCTATGATTTTCATGCAGATGTTAATGAATGCGTTCAATGTTAGCATTAGCCTAACCCCATTCATTCCTTAGGATCCAAACAGGGATAAAATAAATTAAATAAATCCTGGTGATTTTTAAAGCAGATAAAAAATGAGAAGTATATTGTATGGCAGAAGAGCACTTAGCACGCAGCACCTCGAGCGCAGTAATATTGATGAAAGTTAGAGCGAAAGGGGGAGGAGTCAGAAGTGATAATATTACTGCGCCCGAGGTCAAAGTGCTACAAACTAAGTGCTCTTCCACCATACAATATAATTCTCATTTTTTATCCGCTTAAAAAATCGCCGTGTTTAATTTTGTGCCACTATACTTACTCGTGTAACTACTCATGTAACAGTCTTTAAATAGGGAAAACATGGAAGTGTTTGGTGGCTTCTAAATGCATCCCTGTTTGGATCCTAAGGAATTAATGGGGCTAGGCTAAATGCTAACACATTAACAATGCGCTGTACAAAGATTAAGCGCATGCATTGAAAAAAGATAGGTATGTATTAATTAATCTAAGTTGAGGTAAGAACATGGTAAAATATTGAAAAACGTGGTGTTTTCCTTTAAAACCATAAGTAAACAGGCTTTCCTCACAAAAGATCTGCATTTATTAAAAATAATGAATAAAATATTTAAAATCAATATTTAATGTTTACTTATGAGGTAAATAGTCGTATAAGCAGGATAATGTAACCAGCAATAACAACCTGCTGCATATCTCTTACATTTGATACAAGGTGTACCTGTTTGAAAGGATACTGCCCCAGTCAATGAATATTGTTTTGAATATTATAGTGTGGCTAATATTATTTTACATGTTTAAATCAATATCGGTTTCAATTTTTGTAACGCGTAGTATTGTTCTGCTTTTGTATGATTGTCTTTATTTGAATAGTCCATTTATGTAAAAGCCACTTCTAAAAGATTAATGTAAGAAAAAATAAATGTAAATTCAGAGGTGAGGAAAGATATTACATTTTGATGAAGGATTATGAAAACACTAATGCTTCATGCACAATAAGAACAGGAACATTAGGAGGGTAAACACGGTCAATTTTGATGTCCCGTCATCTAAAGTGAGCTTGATTTAATTTTCTGCAACAACGAGAAATCTTTAAAGGAATCAAATTGAATTTGGTCAGCCCATGAGTCAAACTCATGATATGATGGTTCGTGTGGTCCAGTTTGCCCCTGCTGGTGGATGTTGTAACTGCACCATTTAGAGGCCTGTTTCTCTATTCATGACTCTTATAAGATTTTAAAGCAAAAATTATTTCATAGTAAATGCTTTACCAGTGATTTTAGATCACTTACTGTATAAAATCAAGAAATATTAAGAGTGTAAACCCTGTGTCTTTTAAACATCGCTCTCTGTGATGATGGAGACTAAACAATGGCAGATCTGTTGAGTGTTCATCACTTTTATAGTTTCAGTTGATACCAGAGTGACGCAAGGAGACACACTTTACCTTTAAATGTCTTGCTGGAGGGTATGACAGTGTCGGCTCAGTGTTGGATCAGTGTGGGCTCATGACTCGATCCTCATAGGGACTGAGACAGAAACATTCGCCTTGAGGTTGAGAACGACAGGTGCATGAATTGATCCTGTACAGCCCCACACAACATTTTTACATGTCTGCGAATCTCAGATAAACATGTCTATTATTAATAGTTTTTATTTAATTAAATAACATTTCTTATTTCTTTATATTGATGTGATGTAGGAGTTGGACACATTTCTGTGGGCACCACTGCTGCTCTCTCTCTCTCTCTCTCTCTCTCTCTCTCTCTCTCTCTCTGTGAACAATTACACTTCACAGTTGTTCAATGCCACACTGAATGTCTTTGTCATCACTCGTCTCCGATTATGACGCTGCCCTCAAAAAATCCTGTGGAATGTAATGGAATTCTCCAGGAATCAATTTGGAATATCTGAGTGTTAACCCTTTCATGCCAAACCAGGAAAGTGGAAGAAAAACTTTTAAACCTAGAGCTCAAAACCTAACAAAACCTAAATAAATCATTCCTGTGGCTTTGTATTTGCTAAAGCCCCCTAACCACTGACAAAGTAATTACTCTTTTGTAAATGGACAGAAAATGTTTGACCCATCTTACACTCGAGGTTTGTCAAATATTTTAAGATCAAATCTGTGCTAAATTGTATTAAATAGACTACAAGTTTTGTAGTACAATGATATGGTTTGTACAGGAGCTCACTTGGCTCATGAGTTCGACCCCCTGATAAAATCTTCAGTCAAATGTGTAAATGTAAATGACGATTGCTTTATTAAACACCATTAATAACCACATACAGAGTTAACACACACAACTCTCATGTCTTATCCGGTAGCGTAAGCATGCAATCATGTTCTTGGTGCAAAAGGGAAATATAAACAGGCCATCTTCTGTACAAACACATTAAGATAAACAACGTGTGCGTGTGTGTTTGCTCCGAAGATAAACAGCAGGATTTGCTTTGGGACTTCTGTGCCAACACTTTGAACATTGGGTCTCATTACGCACAACATCACACACATACAGTATACATACACACAACGTTCTTCAGGAGATTGAAAATCAGGCACATTTTGGATCAGGTCAGATTTGTGGTTTAGACCTGATCACTGGAGTCTGTGAATGAGATTTAAACTAAATTCTGGGTTTTCCCCACATGTCAAGTGTAAGGTTTATGTGCATGTGAGAACTTATGCATAGCCTAGAGAAGTCAATCTTTGGCTTTGATTGACAGCACAGTTAAATGCTGGGACACACCCCAAAACGGTACATTTTGCTTGCACCTATAAATGGTTTTAGCAGAAACAACATAAACAAACGGCTTTTCCACATAAAATCAATAACAACAGAATCCTTTTAGAGAAGTTTATTTTTACTATAAAATAAATAAATAAATAAATGATAATCTAAGTAACGTGTATACACTGAGCTAATGTTACTGTGCAAAATTAATGTCTACAATGTTAGCTACAGATCCTTGAATTCTTGCCTGACTGCCAAACCTCTCCACACAGTTGAGATTCATGCCCATCGTCTCCACTCGTCTTTAGCAAACCAAAACATTTTATTTTTTGACAAGGTATTTGTTTCAGAGATTGGTTTAGCCACTAGCCAGACCGATAAATAAATACAGACCAGAAGGTTACTTCGGTTCAGGCGTGTTAACGTGACAACGCGCATGCGTCCGATGAAATCGAGCGGTGTTTGATTTTGTAAATAAATTATTTTAATAGAAATAATAATTGTATGATTACCTAAGTTTATACACTGTAAAAAACAAGTTACACTTAGAAAAAGAAGTTGAAGTTGAAGTTGTTAAATTTAATTGTTAATTTAAATTAACATAAAATATGTGCTGATATGATCTCATCTATCAGGGAGAGAACACGGACACTTTCTGGATCTTTTGGATTTTGTTGTTTTGTAAAATGTAAATTAATTATACATTTTATTCCTTACAGCACTCATATTTTTATAAATGACTTTTGATGTTGAAATAACATTTAATTATTAACTGATTTTCAATATAATATTAAGGAAGCTCGGAGCGGAAGTGACCTTATCTGGTCATTGATTTCCGCTCAGGTGCGATTGTTCGTCTGTGAGTTTTATTAAACTACATTTATCGCGACTAAACGTTTCAACAAGTAGTTTCATGGCCTGCAAAGTGTTTTCATCGTGCCCTTCCTGATCCTCCAAACTTTCCTTGAGGCGCAACAAACAGGAAAGAGTGGCACCAAGCGCGCGCACAAACTCTCCCCGCGGCTGTTTCCTCGCCCCGAGCGGCTCTCTGAAGGACTTCAACTCTGCTGTCATTTCTCACAATCTGATCTTTCAGTAGGAGTCTGATGCGTGAGCGCGTCAGGGACGCGTCCTCCCAACAGTTTCCCACCAGGATTCCTTTAACGCGTCCTCGGGCTTCCGTCAGTGTTAAAGAAATGGAAACTATTCTGTGGGAATTTTAAGCTCAAGGATAAACGGACAGAAGCAGATAAACTCGCGCTGTTTGGATTCCTCGGGTGGGTTTATATGAAGCTCTTCTTTGGGTTACGGAGTTTGCACTGCTGTGGAAACTCAGTGTCCATGTGGGGCGTCTGGAGCGCAGAGCAGCGGTCCGTTCGGGTTCAGATCATGTGGCTGCTCGTTTGTTCGATGATCGCGGCGGCGTGCGCGGAACATTACGGCTCGCAGGCCCAGGTGATGATGATGTCCTCCAAAGCGCTGAGAGCTTCAAACACGAGGAGTAATGGTGAGTGGACTCGAAAAGTAATGGACATCTCGGCCAGGCTAACTACTTTAAAACTGTCTGCGTGTCATTGCATAACAATATCTGATTTGCTCTGCTCGTGTTTTCTGGAGCTTTAAGCTTTCCTGGTCTTTTTGCATGAACTTTAAATCAACTTTGTAATTGTTAGTGGATGTATAAAGTCAAGTTCACACAGGTGTCCTGCAGAATGACAACAGGTGTAGTTTAGCAGCACAACATTAGAAAGACAAAAAGTTTCACAGTTCTTTATGTGGTTTGTTTTGAAACTTGAGAAACTGCTTTTTTTAAATGTTATGCTTGAGAAGTGTGCTTGTGATAATTTTTTTAACTAAACGCCATTTGCTTTGATATTGTCATTTAAAGGGATAGTTCACCCAAAAATAAAAATTTCTGTCATCATTTTCTCATCCTCATGTTGTTTTAGACCTGTATGAATTTATTTTTTCAGATGAACACGAAAGAAGATATTTTAATAAATTATGGTAAGCACACAATTGATGGTACCCATTGCATTCCATCATATTTGTTTTTTCCTACTATGGAAGTCAATGGTTTCAATCAGTTGTGTGTTTCCATCATTTATTAAAATATCTTATTTTGTGTTCATCAGAAAAAAAGAAATTCATGAAAAATAATGATAAATAAAATTTTCATTTTTGGTTGAACTTTCTCTTTAATGCATTGAAACTTGGATGTCTTTCAGGCTTTTTGGGGTCACTGTAACACGGTTGTTACTGGAAGGTAGTTTTGTAAAAGTGATTTGTGTTCATGCTTTAAACTCTTCAGTCGTGTTTAGACAGGTCTACACTAATGATGTCTCATCTTCTCCTTACTGATCTTACAAAGCTGTTTTAACTACACCGCTATCAATTGTTAAAGTGCCCAGACACACTACAAAAAATCACTTTCTTTCTTAGTATTTTTGTCTTGTTTTCAGTAAAAGCATCTAAAAAAATCTTAAATCAAGATGTATTTTCTTGATGAGCAAAATCACTTTGGAAAATAAGTCTAGTTTTTATGCTGTGTTCCTACCAGCCGCGGTAGAGGCGTCAAGCGCGAATAATTTCAATGTTAAATCAATGTGAAGACTAGGGCTGCATAACGATTAATCGTGATTAATCGTTTGCAGAATAAAAGTTTTTGTTTACCTCATATATGTGTGTGTACTGTGTATAATAATTTTGTATAAATAAATATACACACATGCATGTATAATTTTAAGAAAAAAATATTTATAGATTAAATATTTATATATAATATAAATTATATATAAATATAAAAATTTATATACATATGTAAATATGCCTTAAATACCTACATGCAAGTGTATTTATTTATGCATAATTATTATACACAGTACACAGGCATATATGATGTAAACAAAAACTTTTATTCTGCAAACGATTAATCACGATTAATCGTTATGCAGCCCTAGTGAAGACGCGTTGACGAGCGTCTGGAGGTCTTGCGTCATGGGAGGGGCTTCTGCGACTCCACTCGCTTTCTGTAATCATGTCACTACTAGAGAAAGCTCCTGATTGGTTAACGCAGCGCGTTCTGCCGCCAAAGTTGACATTTTTCAACTTGCGCGTTTGCCGCGGCGACTCGCGAATGAGGTGGAATCGCGTCTACTGCGCCGCACTAAATGCCTCATTCGCGAGTCGCCGCAGCAAACGCACAAGTTGAAAAATGTCAACTTTGGCGGCAGAACGCGCCGCGTTAACCAATCAGGAGCTTTCTCTAGTAGTGACATGATTACAGAAAACGAGCGGAGTCACAGAAGCCCCTCCCATGACGCAAATTTCCGTGTGAATGTCTCTACGACAAGAATTTAACACGCGGCTGTCACGCAAGAATGAAGCGAGTAAACTCAAAATGTTCAAGCGACAAACTAGACGCGGTAGACACGAATTTGACGCCTCAAATGTGGCTGGTGTGAACCCACAGTTAGACAAAAAATGTCTAAAAAGTGAAATGTGTGCTTTAAACAAGCATAATAGCATTTAGTGTAACATAACATCTACCGATGATAGCGAGGGAAAGCCTTATGAGATGCTCTCAGGTCTGGTTGTTTGTTGAATGGTGCACTAAAAAAAGATGCCACTGGGGCGATACCCTTTAAAAAAGTGCACCTTCATATGAATAGGTTGCATAATAGTACTTCAAATGGGGATATTGGTAGGGGAGAGCGGGGCACAACCTTACACTTTTTGGTTTCGGCTCAGTCATTAAAAAATTATTTGAGTTTGATGAATTATATTTTTACACAAGCGACACACACATCTCTGCTACAAATGAACAATTAAAGTTTGTTTCTAGTACTTACCATTCTTGGACAATTACACCAAATGTGACAGAAGTGCAAATGTTACAACTTACCCCATTGGTGGGGTTATTTGTAACAGGCAGAGGGTTAGTTCTAACACTTGCTAAAAATTAAGTTTGAAGGCAAATATTTTAGGGCTGTCAATAGATTAAAATATTTAATCTAGATTAATCGCATGATTTCATGAGTTAACTCACAATTAATCGCAAAATAATCTCACATTTTTATCTGTTCTAAATTTACCTTAATTTAACCATTTTCAGTTTTTTTTAATATTCTAATCAATATTCACGTCACGCATTTACGTTAGGTCATGCTAGACTGGATCTAGACGAGAAATTGTGGTTTAAAAGTGTATATTTGTTATTTTTCTTGTCAAAAATGAAAATTGTTTCGCTAGATAAGACCCTTAGGCCTCGTTTGGGATCGTTTATAGTCCTTTGAAACTCCGTTGAAAAAAACTATTACGTGTTGAGTTAAGTGTTAAGTGTTGGGGTCCATTAAAGTCCATTAAAATGAGAAAAATTTCCTCAAAAAACATAATTTCTTCTTGACTGAACAAAGAAAGACATCAACATTTTGGATGGCATGGTGGTGAGTAAATTATCTGGATTTTTCTTTTAAGAAAATGGACTAATCCTTTAATAACTCTTTAAATAAATCAGGTCCCGAACTTTATCTCTCTTAATAACCATTTTAACATCAAGCAAGTCCTGCAATTTATTTTTACATTTCTGCATGCTTTAAAAGCTAAACCAAAATATGTGGATGGAGACCCATCTTTGCATTAGATCATTTATGACGGTTCACCTCTCAGAAAACATACAAATAAATCATTTTAGATGTTTAATGACTATTTAGTGCATTGGATTTGCTAGACGAGAGCTTAATGTTCTTATTTTCTGACTCATTTAGACAGCACGGGTCACAGTAAGGCTCCGTCCTAATATATCCAACTATAGGCTGGACCAAGGGCGTTGCGTTAATCATGTTAATAAAATTAGTGGCATTAAAATGAATTTGTGTTAACGCATTAATTTTGACAGCCCTAAAATATTTCAAAACTATTTTGTCTATATACTTGAAGTGGATATTGTTTATATATCTGTCTATAATAGACAGGTATCCACCCTGTATTTATTCATCCAGCCCTTTTCTAACAAGAGTTCAATTATAAATGGATACAAATGTCTAAATATGTGAGAAAAAGCAGCACAATTATGACAAAACATTTTTTATATGTGACCCAGTCTGTAATAATCATACTACAGTTTTAAAATCGAATTCTGAGATAATGAGCATCAAAGTCTGATTTTAGCCATTTTTTTCATTACGATTTCAATCTTTGACGTGACCTTATTCAATTAATATTAAAGATATGAACGAAAATACATTTGACACATGGTTTTTAATAAGACAGGAACATTTATTTTGTTGGCAGCCAGCAATCATTCATGTGTAGCCTTTTTGAAACAACGACAAGAATTACATTATTATTAGCAGTTTTGATATCGTAAGTGCTGAGGGGTTAGTTGTAACACAGCGTTACAATTAACCCCGCTTGGTCAAAATATTTTCAAGCCCACCAAAAATTTTGCTAATAGATGTAGACATATTTCAAAACGATGCTATGTTTTAGTCAACAAGACACTGATTAAGATGACATAACTTTGGTTTTGGTATCTTACACACCCAACCCAGAAACCGAAAAATAAAAACATATGATGAAAAATTTTACTTACATGCCACCAAAAACATGATATATTTCCATAAATTTGCAGGAGACCGTCTTTTGGCACTGGAAAAAATACTGGAAAAACAACGTATACGGTCCGTGTTACAATTAACCCCACGTTAGTCTGTGCCTCCGTAATGTAAGGGTACCATTCCACTGACAGCTTTTGTCTCTTTATTTCTGACAGTGTACAGATATTCTGATGATATTTAACCAGTGATAGACCTGTTGAAAAGATAACTAGTATCATGGTCATTTTAGTTTTATGGGTTTTTTGTGGTTCTCTTTGAGTGTTTGACAGTCATTTATATAAAGCAGAAATATCCAATGTGAGCTCTTCATTAAGTTTAGCTTCACTCTGTATGATGTCAACTAGGAATGCACCGATACCACTTTTTTGGAGTACGAGTACTTGCATTTCAGTACTTGCCGATACCGAGTACTTAATAACAAAACATGATTTAAATTTACAGGTAACAGCTTTAGTCATATAATTTAACAAAAAAACAAAGGACTAGTTTTCCAGTTTGTTGTAAACTCTGCCTCTTTGGACAACACGAGGCATTAACCCCTTACACGCCGCTCAAACATAGACATTTCTCAGACCGTGGTATCGATTCCAGGTATCGGGGGACTTTTAACGAGTACGAGTACTTTAGAAAATGTGGTATTTAGGCCGATACCCAATACCAGTATCGGTATCGGTGCATCCCTGATGTCAACTACCTGTTGTTTACAGATATATATATGTGTGTGTGTGTGTGTGTGTGTGTGTGTGTGTGTGTGTGTGTGTGTGTGTGTGTGTGTGTGTGGGTGAAGCGGCTTCTGTTGACAGCCTTAATCATTGTAATGTTGACAGCTGTGTGTGTGTGTGTGTGTGTGTGTGTGCACGCATGCGTGTGTGCTTTGAAAGTGTTTGAATAGTTATTTTAGTCGAGTGAATCATAGGGTTGTCCCAACCCCACACCCCTCCATCAGTGCTGAGGAATTTGAAGTGGGAATCCCCACCACACACACACACACACACACACACACACACACACACACACACACGCACACACGCGCACACATGCACACACACGCGCACGCACGACAGACATCACTCACATAGTGACATTAATGATTGTAACTGTTGCATTGGAAGCGCTTGTTTGTTTGTGTGTGTGTGCACAGGTTGAATAAAGCTGACACTATGTTAAGGCTGTATCGTTTATATTTTTTGTCTGTGTTTGTAACAGATGTGACCAATTCTATGAATTTTACATGCAGACAGGAAATTTGTCTTTACTCAGCATTTTCCCCTTATCACACGCACACACATCTGTCTGCTGACACTTCATTGTTTCTTACAGATCAGGTTCCAGTTTTGTGTGCGTATGATAAGGCGAAAATGCTGAGTAAAGATACATCTTTGTTTCAAAGCACTCTTAAACACAATAATACCTCAAATAAATTAACTTTACCGTGCACTCCTAACAATAAAGGTTCAGAAAGGCCCTTAAAGTTATAGTTTGGCCAAAAATGAACGATTACCACATGATTTACTCACCCTGAAGCCATCCAAGCAGGATGCGATTAGCTGGGAGGGATGGGGGGATTATCCCACCTCTGGTCTTTAAATCCCTGCCTCTGATGAATTCTTTTTTATCCCCGGTGGACAAAATGTATCCCTCCGTGATTAATGGTCATCAAACGGCCATTTAAGGTGCCAAAAAATAAAAACAGGCCAAAAAAAAAACGCAATAGTGCAAACAACAGTAAAATCAGGAATAAAGTATTACTGTCAGCGCTTCCACTCCTGTGCCGATATATGACAGCGCGTCTATGTTATGTCATCATCCTTTTTAATCCATGCCCGGCTTTTCCCAATTGTCGCCAACCACCAATAGTTCATTTCAGCGGGAAAATAGACAAATAATAAATGGATTCAAAGAAGCATGTCATCGTATTTTAGGAGGATCACAAAACAAATCCAAGAAATATTACTATTGAGAATGAGACAGCAGGTTGGAGCCGATGGTGTAGTGCAGTGTTTCTCAACTCTGGAAGGGGGTCCTTGAGGACCAGGAAGTTTTAGATGTCTCCTTATTTAAAACACCTGAACCAACTCATCAGCCTTCATCTATGGCATCGTGAAGCACCTTCATATTTAAGTGCATAGGTCAGTAAAGAAATGGTTCATTTAAGAACCTTCGATATAAGAAGGTTCTTTGGAGAACCAAAAACGGCTCTTCTGTGTCATCGCTGTGAAAAAAACATTTTAAGACACTTTAGTTTAAAGAGTGTATAGTACAACATCTCATTTCTTGCCAGTGAAGCAGTTCAGGGTGTTTTCACAAACAGCTTGTGCTTAGGGGTGTAGGCTTATTCGCTTTTAGGGTAGGCTTAAATTTCAGGCCCATATGCAAGTAAATCTGGTCGTCAGACTGATGTTTGGGTTATGAAGGAAACTCTGGTTCATTGACGTCATGTTTTACTTGAAAAGCGTTTGGGCTTGGCCTGTGTGTCTTTGTTTTTAAGGTTATGAAGAACTGAAGTCAGGGTGGTCATTTCTCAGAATGAATATGTCTCCAGGTGGGTGTGTCTCTGTGTCAGGTTATTTTTAACAAGATTACTGGTGATTTGGGTCTGATTGTAGCAGCACATTTCATGAATCTGCCTTCGGCTTTAGTCTGTTAACATTGGCGTATTGAACCGGAGCTAGACACAAACACATGGCAGACTGAAGTAGAGTTGGACAGAATTACTTGTCAAAATATCATCTGCAGTGTGTCATCACATAAGCGTTAGAGTCAATCAAGATCTCCCACTGAGAGAGAAGAGTGAGCGAGCAGTACTCTCCGCAGTACCCTTATGTACCATTAAGGCACAAATATGCATACATTTGGTACTACCAATATGTTCCTCTGAAGTACTCTATCAACTCTTTAGGTGCAAAGTTGTTCTTTTTGAAAGGGTACCGCCCCAGTGACTAGGGGACCAACTAGGGAATATTTTAAAAAACAAAACAAAAAAATTTGTAGGGCTGTGTCCGGAAATGGTGTGATTCTGCTTGCAATGGTTCTTAATAGGGCTGCATAATGTAGCCTGGTCCAACCAGACATTACTAAACTACAACTCAAACTGACGCACGACCTCAATGTCATCGTTCTTAGCCACTCCCTCTGTTCGCTAATTGGACCTGCAGATTTTTGCAGGAGAAAACAAAACTCTACACAGCAGTCCCAGACATAGTACTGAAGCGAAATGAAAATTAAGGGGAGGCACATAGGAGGCCGGAGCCAGGCTATGCATAATGATTAATCGCGACTAATCGTTTGCAGAATAAAAGTTTTTGTTTACATCATATATGTGGGAATGCTGTGTATAATAATAATAATAATAATAATAATAATGACAATAATAATAATGACAATAATAATAATGACAATAATAATAATGACAATAATAATAATGACAATAATAATAATGACAATAATAATAATGATAATAATAATAATAATAATAATGTATATATAAATACACACACACACATGTATCATTTTAAGAAAAAAAATAATTTAATTAAAACATTTAATTATAGATTCAATGTTTATATATAATATAAATTATATATAAATATAAAAAATGTATATATACAAGCAAGTACTTGTTAAATATCTATATGCTTTTGTATTTATTCATACATAATTATTATACACAGTACACACGCATATATGATCTATGAAAACTTTTATTTTACAAACGATTAATCGCAATTAATCGTTATGCAACTCTACTTCTCAATAAATTATGGTTAAATACCGCTACATCCAAATGACAGAGGACGCTCTCGTGCTGAAACTCAATATTTGCCGCCAATAGGGCTGTCACAATTATGAATTTTGGCTGATGGTTAATTGTGTAATAAATTGTGACGATTATGACGATTAATTGCCTGTTTTAGGACTTTAACATTTAATTATTATAAATTATTTTTAGTTTGTTCATTGAATATTTTCACACAATGTTGTGATTATTTTAATTGTTTGCAAGGTTTACCTGGCAGTAAATATTAATACACATAAAACACATATTTAAAGTAATTATTTAATGAATATATCTTTAAAAACTGAAAATTCTTCATAAAAACATAAACACAATAAAGTGTCTGAAAAATAACTGAATATAAAAATCCAATAAAAATAAACTTACTATACCAGAACATGTTTTAAATAGTAGCTAATAAGGACATATTAGTACTGGAGCACAAGTCTGTAGTGGCTGCAAAAAAATAAATTCCTTACAGATCCTTAAGAATAGCATCATTCACTTCCCTTAATTAGGAATTGCTGTTTTGGAAATGTATGTTTTACCTGGCAGTTCATGCTACTTATTAAAGTTTTGCAGCATTTCTTTTCCAAGTATTGAATGGCTTTGCAATGTATCGCGTTACACTGTTACGGTATAATTTATGTAGGTGCCACAGCTCCCCCTTGTGTTTTTTAGAGAGATGTGCAATCATTGCGGTGATCTGAAATCATCATGATAAGGTCAAACAATTTAATCATTGTGACAACCCTAGGATTGCAAATGAAGTACCATTTACACTAGGGATGCTTAATGATTAATCGCGATTAATCGATAGCAGAATAAAAGTTTTTGTTTACATCATATATATGAGTGAACTTTATATAATAACTTTGTATAAATAAATGCACACACATGCATATGTATATATTTAAGAAATGTTTACATGTGTATATACATTTGTATATTTATTTATAATTTATATTATATATAAATATAAATACCTAATATATATATAAATATATTTTTTTCTTATAATTATACATGCATGTGTGCATATTTATATATGCATAATTATTATACACAGTTCACACACATATGATGTAAACAAAAACTTTTATTCTGCTATCGATTAATCGCGATTAATCGTTAAGCATCCCTAATTTACACACCCGCATCACTACCGGTTGCCTATAAGCATATTTATATCGCTATTCTTCAAACCTTTTTGTAGAACATGAAAGAGCTGTGCATATTTTTTCTTTAAAAAAATCTGATTCTTAATTGATATCAGACGGGCATTATTAATATGAATCGTGATTAATTGTCCCAGCCAATTTTTTCTGATAATGCAACATGCATACAATGCTGTGAAGTCTTAAAACAGTACTTTTTTAATAATATAATGACATTGTTCATATCAAAAATAAACTTTGATGAATCACCTAGTTGCTATAAGTTCAAGAACACAGGGAACGGTACAATATCAGCACATTAAAGTCTGCTGACTGATAGAAAATGTTTTTTATTAGTGTGAATAATCAAGTGCGTGTCAGACTGTGTGCTATTTTCTAGTTGTCCAGGAATAGATTCTGCTTCAGGATCCGACCGAGTAACGGTTTCTGTACGATCTCTCACTCACGCATAGAGCAACACGCTGGGTGTGAAAACCACACAGACACACATCATCTCCTCCAGGAGAAAATCTGAGCGTTTCATGCTTACTTCATGTTCGAATTCAAACCATCTGACAGCAGGGTCACATTTCTTCATAGGGTGCATCTCACACACACCCTGATGTGTCATAAATTTGACCTCTGTCAATACAAACACACTTGTATTTGCGGGACTTCACATAGACACAATGGTTTTTATACTGTACCAATTTAGTATGTTTTTAGTCAGAGGCGTCATGCACCCAATTTTTTAAGGGGGCACAGTGCGCACAGCCTTCATACTGTAATTATAATGTTAATGTCAATTAAACTATTTTATACGCTATATTTTTATAGACTACACAGACAAAAAGTACAGCGTTTATGAGTAATTTTATTGCTATTTTACACATTTATTAAAAACTCATGTGCTCAACAGTCACGTCTGTGATTGACAGAAATGAATAACACTGCAAAAACTGTAAATATAAAGAAACATCTGAAGCAATGTTTTTTGTTGTTTTATTTATTTAATTGCATTGTAACCATATCATTTTTAAAAACAAGCCTATTATCATTTTGGTAACACTTTACAATAAGGTTGTATTAGTAAACACTGGTAAATGCATTAACTAACATGAACAAACGGTAAGCAATATAGTTTCTCAACACTTATTAATTCTTGTATGTTAATACAGTTAGTTCATGGTGCATAAATTAATGTTAACATTTATGCATAAAATGCTCAATTTTATAAAGTTTTTATGCCGACATTAACATGAACGCAGATTAATAAATGCTGTTGAAGTATTGATCATTACTAGTTCATTTTAGCGAATGCATTAACTAATTGTTAACACATACAACCTTATTATTTGGGGATCTTTTATACACCCGGCGCAATAAGCGGCGCAGGTGTCTTTTGCTAGTTTCAATACGGCTCAATGATCATTTTCACGTTTAGCGCCACGTTGTTTAAATAGCAAATTTGCGCACAATTTTGCACCCATGGGCGTTCTGGTCTGAACATGAGGTGGGTTAAGGTGCATCGTTGGCGCGTTGCTATTTCGAGGCAACTAAAATAGACTACGCCATTAACTAACTAAAACCTGGTCTAAAGTCAATGGCACAATATTGTTTTTGTTATTTAATGAGCGCGTTCGTATAATATGCACCTATAAACGAGACAACAACGCGCATTGCTTATCACATGCATGAATGCGCAGCAGCACATAAACATTTTAAAATATGAAAAATCTAAGCATTCAAAAGTTCAATTCTTATTATTAGATATAAATTCCTTTTTGAGATTACACAGATCATGTAGGATATCCATTTATAGATCCATTTATATGGCATGAGCGCAACTGGCTTTTAAAGGGAATAAGAGCTGAGACACTCATTGGTTTATTGCATGTTACACCCATTACGAGAATAGGAACAACCCCTGTCGTTAAATTAGCAAAAGTAGATTCAGGCACTCCCGTTTAGACTGTGAGCCGTGCGCTTTAGATTGTTAAAATAGGGCCCAAAGTGTTACCAACATATTTATATAAAACATTTAAATTAGGAATGCATTTTTGCATCATATTTGACCTCAGACTCTGAGCACATAGTGATTCTGTGGCCCCTGTAGTGGTACATTTAAAAATAAACATAAAAAATTTACTTTGAACTTTAATGTTTGTGCACAGTTAATCCACGACCGTGCACAATGATGGCGCCATTGCTTCCAGAATGATGCACGTGATTAAAACTCAGAAAAGTGATCATACTTTGCCCATGAAACAAATTAACAGATGAAAAAATGCTTAAATGATTTCGAGATTGCATGCAAAATCCACTTGGTTTAAAAATCTAAGGGGGCACGTGCCGCCTCAGTTTCAAACCCCATGACGCCTCTGTTTTTAGTCTCACTTTAGTCTTAAATCAGGGGTGCCCAACCCTGTTCCTGGAGGGCTACCGTCCTGCAGATTTTAGCTCCAACCCCAATCAAACACAGCTGAAGCAGCTAATCAAGGTGTTCAGGGTTGCTTGATAATTACAGACAGGTGTGTTGGAACTGAAGTCTGCAGGACGGTAGCCCTCCAGGAGCGGGGTTGGGCACCCCTGTCTTAAATGTATGATGGTTCTTGAATGTTCTGATGGTCAGATGGGATTCAGGTTCTGCAGAGTGGACAGCAGCCAACAGACCTCATATGGAAAACTTGCATGATGTTTTAGAAAACACTGGAAAGTAAGAACAGGAGCAGTTGTAAGAGGATTAAGTTTTGGGGTAAAGTTATGCTGTAACAATTATTATTGTGTGTATTAGCTGTGTATTTGGCAACGAACACACACACACAGTGAGTGTTTTATCCAGGGATTACTGTATCATTTATTATGACCCTCATAAAAGTCTCCTTATCTTATACTGTATAATGATCTTGCAGTACAAACACAGTCTATCTCTCTCTCACATTGGGAAAATTAAGTGAGTTGCCAACATTTTAAGACATTATAAGTACTGCAAATAAAAGTAGTTCGCTTTACTTTATTTCCCAACTTTGTTAAATTGCTTTGTTTTAAGGAAAATGAAAGGAAAATAAAAACATATTTATACTACCAACCTTTGAAGCAGACTGTAGGGGGTCGCACACCGTACACGCAGCTCAGCTCAGTGGCACGCCGTTCTAAAAAAAATCAAACACATTGTTTTCTATCAGTATATGCACACCGGCGCCGACATGTGGTGCCCGTCCGCGGCACCCAGCTACGACTCAGGAAGTTGCTTAAATCCCTGTCGCGCCACTCACATAGTTTAACAATAAGTAACCAGTGTTGTTTTTGTCAACGATGACGATAACGAAATGATTTCGTTAACGCACCTATTTTTTATGACGCTAACGCGACGATGACTAGCTACAAATGTCTCTAAGGTGACGAAAACATGACGAGACGCTTTCGAGTTTTGGTTTGTCGAGACGAGACTGAACGAAAATGATTATAAGTCCACAATGCTGCCTCTTCCTATCCTTGTTTTGGGTCAACACAGTCTCACTCACGCCCACCACCCGGCTGCCGCCATTCGCTACCTGCGGCTGTGGGGAGTTCGAAGGACCGTGGCGGTGACGCCAATAAACGGAAACGACAAGATGATTTATGGACATACTTTCAGTATAATCCATCAGACAGAAAAAGTGAATGCATATTGGGAGACGATGTAAATGTGGCAATAAACTAGGTGGGAAGAATACCCTCAACCTCAAGCGGCACCTGAATGCTCATCACGCTAATATTTTTTTATAGGTAACTAACAAGTCACGCTGTTAACATATCATATACAGTCAATTTTACTCGACATTCGGCTTGTGACACATTTCAAGGTAAGCTTAAGGTTTTACATGTACAGTCTTGTTCAAAATAATAGCAGTACATGTGACTAACCAGAATAATCAAGGTTTTTAGTATATTTTTTATTGCTACGTGGCAAACAAGTTACCAGTAGGTTCAGTAGATTCTCAGAAAACAAATGAGACCCAGCATTCATGATATGCACGCTCTTAAGGCTGTGCAATTGGGCAATTAGTTGAATTAGTTGAAAGGGGTGTGTTCAAAAAAATAGCAGTGTGGCATTCAATCACTGAGGTCATCAATTTTGTGAAGAAACAGGTGTGAATCAGGTGGCCATTATTTAAGGATGAAGCCAACACTTGTTGAACATGCATTTGAAAGCTGAGGAAAATGGGTCGTTCAAGACATTGTTCAGAAGAACAGCGTACTTTGATTAAAAAGTTGATTGGAGAGGGGAAAACCTATAAAGAGGTGCAAAAAATGATAGGCTGTTCAGCTAAAATGATCTCCAATGCCTTAAAATGGAGAGCAAAACCAGAGAGACGTGGAAGAAAACGGAAGACAACCATCAAAATGGATAGAAGAATAACCAGAATGGCAAAGGCTCAGCCAATGATCACCTCCAGGATGATCAAAGACAGTCTGGAGTTACCTGTAAGTACTGTGACAGTTAGAAGACGTCTGTGTGAAGCTAATCTATTTTCAAGAATCCCCCACAAAGTCCCTCTGTTAAAAAAAAGGCATGTGCAGAAGAGGTTACAATTTGCCAAAGAACACATCAACTGGCCTAAAGAGAAATGGAGGAACATTTTGTGGACTGATGAGAGTAAAATTGTTCTTTTTGGGTCCATGGGCCACAGGCAGTTTGTGAGACGACCCCCAAACTCTGAATTCAAGCCACAGTACACAGTGAAGCATGGAGCATGATATGGGCATGTTTCTCCTACTTTGGTGTTGGGCCTATTTATCGCATACCAGGTATCATGGATCAGTTTGCATATGTTAAAATACTTGAAGAGGTCATGTTGCCCTATGCTGAATAGGAAATGCCCTTGAAATGGTTGTTTCAACAAGACAATGACCCAAAACACACTAGTAAACGGGCAAAGTCTTGGTTCCAAACCAACAAAATTAATGTTATGGAGTGGCCAGCCCAATCTCCAGACCTTAATCCAATTGAGAACTTGTGGGGTGATATCAAAAATGCTGTTTCTGAAGCAAAACCAAGAAATGTGAATGAATTGTGGAATGTTGTTAAAGAATCATGGAGTGGAATAACAGCTGAGAGGTGCCACAAGTTGGTTGACTCCATGCCACACAGATGCCAAGCAGTTTTAAAAAACTGTGGTCATACAACTAAATATTAGTTTAGTGATTCACAGGATTGCTAAATCCCAGAAAAAAAATGTTTGTACAAAATAGTTTTGAGTTTGTACAGTCAAAGGTAGACACTGCTATTTCTTTGAACACACCCCTTTCAACTAATTGCCCAATTGCACAGCCTTAAGAGCGTGCATATCATGAATGCTGGGTCTCATTTGTTTTCTGAGAATCTACTGAACCTACTGGTAACTTGTTTGCCACGTAGCAATAAAAAATATACTAAAAACCTTGATTATTCTGGTTAGTCACATTGTACTGCTATTATTTTGAACAAGACTGTATCTACGTGTCAAACCTAAGCCCATTTCCATACTTTTTGTGAAATAACAACGCAAGACACGTGTTTCTCAACTTTGTAAGCGAGGTCTCAGCGCAACACACAAACTCAACATGAGGGTATATCAGGCTCAACTTTTTTGTTATGACATGCGCAGAAGTCACAACGACTAAAACAACGGCAAGCCCCCAGGGACAACCTTAATGCACATTTTAATAGTATTAAATACACCACACTTTTTAACCTAAATTAATTTGTTAAAGACTACTTTTTACTAAAATTGACTTAAACTTGACTAAAACCTTTTTGCGTTTTCATCGACTAAAACTTGACTAAAACTATCAAGTTTATAAGTGACTAAAATGTGACTAAAACTAAAAAGCATTTTCGTCCATAAGACTAGACTAAAACTAAAAGGTAACATCTTATTTGTCACAAATCATTTACGATTAACATTGGCTGCTAACGTATATTTTACATTTTGAAGTAGATGCTATCTGACTAAGCTTATGCTATTTAATCTGCACTTCCGGTGTACGATACCTCCAAGTTGTTCTAGATGCGACTCGGCGCAGCAATGCGCAGTGCTGAGCTGCGAGTCCGGTGTGCAACCCCCTTCTGTGTTGTAAGTGAATGCTGCACCTCACCTGGCCAGTATAAACGCACCACTTGCGCATCCGTGAAAACAAAGCATAATAAACACGTCAACGTGAGCTTCATCCGCGTCGCTTGCACATCCGTGAAAGCAAAGCACAATGAACGCATCAATGCGAGTTTCATCCGTGCTTTTAACGCGTCACTTGTGCATCCATAGAAAGCAAAGCACAATAAATTCAAACTTCATCTGCACTTTCAACATTGATTAAACAAGTGAACCAATTATACTCGTCAACTCTCCCATTTTTCCCGAGATTCTCTCGTATTTTACCATTCTATTGTGCCATCATCACGAAAAAATAATTTCCCATATTTTTAGTCCTTATTATAAAAAATCCCACCCTCTGTATTTGATGTGTGCAAAATTCACCTCCGCTACACTGGGTGGCAGTATATCTGTATCATCTTACTTAAACGCACTCGCCAGTGAAACAAGATTAAGAAAAGCTTCCCAAGGATGGCGAGCCACGCACAAAGCTACAACCGCCATGCGCATTAGCACGAATGTCCGCCCAGATACACAAACTCGCGCATTTGGATGCGCATTCTTATGCGTATAATGCAATGCAATGTCTGCGACCTATGTGTATAACAGATGCAGATGCAAGTGCGCCATACAAACAATGATACAACATACACTGAATAAAAATTATTTTTAAGAAAAACAATTCTTAGTATTTTTTTCTTGTTTTCAGTAAAAATATCTAAAAAAAATTAAATTAAGATGCTTTTTCTTGATGAGCAAAACGACCCAAGAAAATGCGTCTAGATTATAGACAAAAAATAACAAATTTAAGTGATTTTTTTTAAATTAAACAAGCCAAAAAATCTGCCAATTGGGTAAGCTAATTTTTCTTGAATTTTTCTTGAATTTTTCTTGAATTTTTCTTGAATTTTTCTTGAATTTATTATATATTATATATTTTTGCTTGTTTTATGCACAAAATCACTTAAATTTGATCTTTTTGGTCTAAAAACTAGACTTATTTTCTTGGGTCGTTTTGGTCATCAAGAAAAAGCATCTTAATTTAAGAATTTTTTTTATATTTTTACTGGAAACAAGACGAAAATACTAATAAATTTTTTCTTGAAAATTTCTTAATTGGGATTCTTACAAATATCTGTTTTAGTACAAATGTCTAAAAATTCTTAAATCCAAATGCATTTTCTTGATGAGCAAAATGACCTAAGAAAATTAACGAGCCCCTAAGGTGACATTGGAGTAAAAAAAATCTAAAGTTTAGTTTCATGTGCTCACGCGAAACCTTCATGTGCAGTTTTTTTTCGGATGTTTAGTTTTGTGTGCTCACGTGAAACTTTTGCAGTGTACCCATCCATTTTCTTGCGTAGTACTGAAAACGGGGGTTATATCATGTGTTCCTGTATAGCTCCGTGGTAGAGCTTTGCATTGTGTTTGATGAAATGTATACCTTAGTAAGTCGCTTTGGATGAAAGCATCGGCCAAATGCATAAGTATAAACTTAAATCACTTATAAGCTTGCACTTCAATAGGATGTTTTCTCAGCTCTAATAAGAGCTGTCAGGGCTGTTTTGCACTTCACAATAACAGCTGACAGCTTTATCACAACTTTAGCATGACGCATAAACTTAAGACGACTTTCAGAACTGAAAGACGGTTTAAGGAATGTGTGTATAAGCAAATTGGTGTTAAAGACATTAAGGTGTGTGTTTTGTGTGAGATTGGGGACATGAAGCCGATATAGCACAAAACTGCTAGACTGTCTTGTGAGTATCACGCGTATAGAAGTGAAACGAGAGGTGTGTGTGTTAAGTTCATTTTAAAGCTCATTGGTCAGCAGGTTGTCATGGTGATGGATGATGGCGCTGCTCTTGCCGTACAGCCGTAATTACAAGTGTTTGCTGCGTGCACAGATCAGTAACCGGTGTGTATTAGTGTGATGTACAAAAACACACTGTAGTGGTCACTATAAGCTTTTGCAAATAAACACATCATTATAGATGCAACCTTTGACATCATCTTTAGCAGGGCCAATCAGATCAGACTACTGCCAATGATGACAATTTCCATTAGTATATGGTCAATTCTTAACTATTTTCTTTAAACGTTTCATTTAAAGACTTGTAAGCTGTTGCATTGCATCTTTCTTTGTTCTGGTGTAACATTTTGTTGAATTAAAGCATGCATGTTTGTTTGTGTAGACCTGTGGCTTTTCTACTTTACCTGTCTCGTGCTTACGTTTTAGTTTTGTGTGTCTGTGTTTCTGTGATCCATTTCAGTGAACTTCGGATATTAACATCAAATTTAAAAAAGCAGTGAACTGAATTTCTTTCCCATAGTAAAAGATCACTCTAAATGTAATGGACGTAAATAGTTTATTCATCTTAAGAGAGAAATTCTGAAAGTGAATTAGATTATCAATTTATTTACCTGAACTGAATCAATGCTATGTTCTGATGTGAAGTGAACTGAAACGGATCTGATTTGTGTGCTGTATGTGTTTATAACTGTTGGCTTGCTTGTCTCCGAGAATAAACGCACTAACCTATCCAAGTTGTGACCAGTAACAGACAGCAATCACCTCACAGACTTATACCGGAAGGAAGAGGTCATCATGGTCAAGGGTGGAGGTTACGTACAGAGCCCACGGTTCCCTAACTCTTACCCCCGCAACCTATTGTTGTCATGGAAACTGCTCTCACCCCCCCACACCCGCATTCTACTGGAGTTTGATGCTCAGTTTGGATTAGAAGAGGCGGAAAATGGAGTCTGCAGGTGAGGGCAAGGCTTTAAATAAATGTACATATGGACGGATGGATGCATTGATGGATGGATGTGTGTGTGAATGCATGGATAGATGGATTTATGGATGGATACATGGATAGACAGATATGTGGATGAATGCATGGATAGAGGGATGCTTGGGTAAATGCATGATAGATGGATTTATGGATGGAAACGTGCATAGATGGATTTATGGATGGATACATGGATAGATGGATATGTGAATGAATGCATGGATGGATGGATGAATGGATAGATGGATATGTGAATGAATGCATGGATGGATGGATGCATGGATGAATGGATAAATGGATATGTGAATGAATGCATGGATGGATGACTGGATACATGGATATGTGGATGAATGCATGGATAAATGAATGCAGGGATGAATGCATGTATAGATAAAAACATGGATCAATGCATGGATTGATGGATACGTGAATGAATGCATGGATAGATGGATGCCTGGGAAAACGCATGGATAGATCAATTTGTGGATGAATACATGGATAGATAGAAACATGGATCAATGCATGGATAGATGATGGATATGTGAATGAATGCACAGATAGATGGATGCCTGGGTAAATACATGGATAGATGGATTTGTGGATGAATACATGGATAGATTGATACATGGATGAATGCATGGGTAAATGGATGCAGGGATCAATGCATAAATAGATGATGGAAACATGTTCAATGCATGGATTGATGGATGCGTGGATAGATGGATACATGGATGAATGCATGGACAGATGGATACAATGAATGAATGCATGGATAGATGGATACATGGATGAATGCATGAATAAATGGAAACATGGATCTATGCATGGATAGATGGATGGATGGATGCATGGATAGATGGATACATGGATGAATGCATGAATGCATGGATGGATGGATGCATGGATGGATGGATGGATGCATGGATGGATGGATGGATGCATGGATGGATGGATGGATGCATGGATGGATGCATGGATGTATGGATGCATGGATGCATGGATGCATGGATGCATGGATGCATGGATGCATGGATGCATGGATGGATGGATGCATGGATGGATGGATGGATGGATGCATGGATGGATGGATGCATGGATGGATGCATGGATGCATGGATGGATGCATGGATGGATGCATGGATGGATGCATGGATGGATGCATGGATAGATGGATGGATGCATGGATGGATGCATGGATGCATGGATGGATGCATGGATGGATGCATGGATGGATGCATGGATGCATGGATGGATGCATGGATGCATGGATGGATGCATGGATAGATGGATGGATGCATGGATGGATAGATGGATGCATGGATGGATGGATGCATGCATGGATGGATGGATGCATGCATGGATAGATGGATGGATGCATGGATAGATGGATGGATGGATGCATGGATAGATGGATGGATGGATGCATGGATAGATGGATGGATGCATGGATAGATGGATGGATGCATGGATAGATAGATGGATGGATGCATGGATAGATAGATGGATGGATGCATGGATAGATGGATGGATGGATGCATGGATAGATGGATGGATGGATGCATGCATGGATAGATGGATGGATGCATGCATGGATAGATGGATGGATGCATGCATGGATAGATGGATGGATGCATGCATGGATAGATGGATGGATGCATGCATGGATAGATGGATGGATGCATGCATGGATAGATGGATGGATGCATGCATGGATAGATGGATGGATGCATGCATGGATAGATGGATGGATGCATGCATGGATAGATGGATGGATGGATGCATGCATGGATAGATGGATGGATGCATGCATGGATAGATGGATGGATGCATGCATGGATAGATGGATGGATGCATGGATCAATGCATGGATAGATGGATGGATGCATGGATGAATGCATGGATAAATGGATGCAGGGATATATGCGTAAATAGATGAAAACATGGATGAATGCATGGATAATGGATGAGTGGAAGAATGCATGGATAGATGGATGCCTGGGTAAATGCATGGGTAAATGGATACATGGATGAATGCATGAAGAGATGGAAACAATGATCAATGCATGGATAAATGGATGCATGGATAGAAGGATTCATAAATAGATGGATACATGGATGAATGCATAAATAGAAGGATGCATAGATGGATACATAGATGAATGCATGGACAGATGGATGTGTGGATGAATGCATGGATTAATAGATGGGTGGATAGATGAGTACATGGATGGATTAATGCATAGATGGGAAGATACATGGATGAATGCATGGATAGATGGATACATGGATGGATGCATGGATGAAAGCACGGACAGATGGATACATGGATGATTGCATGGATGGATGATTAAATAAATAATAAGATCTGATAAGTTTCATGTGAGCTTGATTGAATGTTATGATTGTTTAATTGTCCTGCTTGGATGAATGATTTTCTGGCAGGTGTCATGATGACAGTCAGCGTTCTGAAGTTCTGCATCTCTAGATCAAAAACAAAAAGCTGCAGTCTTACAGTATTTCATAAATATTTAATGAGCAGTGAGCCAATTCAAGTGTCTGACTACAGTGTCTGTGTGTGCATCTCTCAGGTTTCAGTTATGTCCTTGAGTTCAATGGGGTTTTATTGTGAATCTGATACTTTATACAGACCCATGAGACATTACAACTGAAAATAAAACAGGAGGAGAGAAAAGTTACCAGCAGCAGAAAAAATGTAAGAACACCAAATGCTTAGAAAGAAACGAGAGAAGTCATTTGATTCAGTGATATCTCTGTGATGTCTCTTTTGTGTGGGTATGATGTGTTGTGATTGTTTGATCTTTTGTTGATGAATAAAATGTTTAAAGATGTCTCTCTCACCTGTCCATGATATAAAATCACGTGTGTGTGTTTACAGGTATGATTTTGTGGAAGTGGAGGATATATCTGAGACCAGCACCATCATTTGGGGTCGCTGGTGTGGTCAGAGAGCTCCGTCACGGATCACATCTAAAACAAACCTCATCAAAATCACCTTCAAATCAGACGATTACTTTGTAGCCAAACCTGGATTTAAAATCTGCTATTCACTGCTGGTGAGTGTCAATGTTCAACATCAGTTTTTGTTATTCATGTGCACGGCACAACTGCAGTAGGTTGATCTTTGTACTGAATTTTAGTGGTCAGGGGTTTAAATCACTAACCGTGATGTTGGATTATAGTGTACATTTAAGATGGTGTGCTCTGATTGGCTGTTATGTGGGTGTGATGTGGCCGTCTCTGATTGGTGCTGTAGATGTACAGGTGGCGGTTTTCTCACCTGAAATGCCCTTTTACCCTGGATGAACTCATTTACATGAGAGAGAGATTTGTTTTGGATTTATTCTGTACACACGGTTCATCACTGTCAGAGAGAGAAGATAAAGGATACACGATGGATAATAAAATGTAGCTCGAAATGAGAATAAGCGGCGTGTTTCATTATTATTTCTGTTCAAACAAAAGGTGTTAAACTCAAGCGACACCCAGTATGTCTTTTCGTGTTGATTTGTTAATGACGCAAACACAGATTTTCAAAGCTTCATCACATCTTCCTGCAATATTTCTTATTTAGTTTATCTTTAGGGACTTGCAAACTATGGTTTTGTTTTGTTCAGAGTTATTATTTATAATTAAGAGAGTTAGGCTTTCATGTTTTTGTATTGTGTGTTTTTGTGATAATGACACTTGCGTTCAGGGGGATTATAATTTTTACTTTAACTCGCATAATGTGATGCATGTCTAAGAGTTTTGGTTGGATTTCAGATTATTTGTTACGATTTTATTGCATAAAAGTTTTTGTCCCCCATTAGGCAGGATTTGTAAGTTATGCTTTAAGTTATCAGATGTTTGATAATTCCCACTTCTGAAGTCGTGATTATGAACTTGTTGATGTGCTTTGTTGTCAAAAAGAATGGAGGACGCCAGGTTTATACTTCCGCGTGTCTTGGTAAATTAAAACACAAAAACGTACATTATGCTTGAAATGATTATTTATAGACGTAAATTTGTACTGCTTAACTCTTTCCCCGCTTTTGCGTTATCTCGTCAATTAAGAATAAAAAACACTTATCTACAAAAGTTTTTACGGCAATCCATATTTCCGCTATTATCCAGGTGGGGCTCTTACCCAACTCATATAACACTAAGGTATCCACTGATCCAAAAACAGTAAAAACTCCATGTACGTTTTTATCATTACTCTGAATCTGATTATTAGATTTTGTGAAATCTAATCTAATATTTTGTATTTTTGAACAAACCTATCCATATTTGAGAGGTGATAAATAAATAAACAAACAAAGAAACAAAATCTTCTTTTTATTTATTTATTTTAAAGCAGATGGTCTTTTCTTTCATTTGATATATCAGGGCTGAAAATTTACTTTTTTATTTGGTAGCACTGGTGCTCCCAACTTTAAAGAGTTTGGGGCACCAGCAAAAAATTTAGGCGCATCCATCCAAAAATTAAAAAGCACCACAACTACAATGTAAATATTAATAGATTTATTTTATTAAAAATACAACACCACCGGGCTTTACACATCCTACGGCCAGCATTTAAAATTTGGTCTTGTATTTTATACCTAAATTAATACCCAAATGCTGTTGAAATAGTATAGCAGAAATAATAAATTAACAATTACAGATAACATGATTAAGATTACAATAGAAAATCTATCAAACACGTAAAACACTGATTAATTGTGACATTACAAAAGTGACCTTAACATAGAAGATACAGTCTTGTTCAAAATAATAGCAGTACAATGTGACTAACCAGAATAATCAAGGTTTTTAGTATATTTTTTTATTGCTACGTGGCAAACAAGTTACCAGTAGGTTCAGTAGATTCTCAGAAAACAAATGAGACCCAGCATTCATGATATGCATGCTCTTAAGGCTGTGCAATTGGGCAATTAGTTGAATTAGTTGAAAGGGGTGTGTTCAAAAAAATAGCAGTGTGGCATTCAATCACTGAGGTCATCAATTTTGTGAAGAAACAGGTGTGAATCAGGTGGCCCCTATTTAAGGATGAAGCCAACACTTGTTGAACATGCATTTGAAAGCTGAGGAAAATGGGTCGTTCAAGACATTGTTCAGAAGAACAGCGTACTTTGATTGAAAAGTTGATTGGAGAGGGGAAAACCTATAAAGAGGTGCAAAAAATGATAGGCTGTTCAGCTAAAATGACCTCCAATGCCTTAAAATGGAGAGCAAAACCAGAGAGACGTGGAAGAAAACGGAAGACAACCATCAAAATGGATAGAAGAATAACCAGAATGGCAAAGGCTCAGCCAATGATCACCTCCAGGATGATCAAATACAGTCTGGAGTTACCTGTAAGTACTGTGACAGTTAGAAGACGTCTGTGTGAAGCTAATCTATTTTCAAGAATCCCCCGCAAAGTCCCTCTGTTAAAAAAAAGGCATGTGCAGAAGAGGTTACAATTTGCCAAAGAACACATCAACTGGCCTAAAGAGAAATGGAGGAACATTTTGTGGACTGATGAGAGTAAAATTGTTCTTTTTGGGTCCAAGGGCCACAGGCAGTTTGTGAGACGACCCCCAAACTCTGAAATCAAGCCAAAGTACACAGTGAAGCATGGAGGTGCAAGCATCATGATATGGGCATGTTTCTCCTACTATGGTGTTGGGCCTATTTATCGCATACCAGGGATCATGGATCAGTTTGCATATGTTAAAATACTTGAAGAGGTCATGTTGCCCTATGCTGAAGAGGACATGCCCTTGAAATGGTTGTTTCAACAAGACAATGACCCAAAACACACTAGTAAACGGGCAAAGTCTTGGTTCCAAACCAAGAAAATTAATGTTATGGAGTGGCCAGCCCAATCTCCAGACCTTAATCCAATTGAGAACTTGTGGGGTGATATCAAAAATGCTGTTTCTGAAGCAAAACCAAGAAATGTGAATGAATTGTGGAATGTTGTTAAAGAATCATGGAGTGGAATAACAGCTGAGAGGTGCCACAAGTTGGTTGACTCCATGCCACACAGATGTCAAGCAGTTTTAAAAAACTGTGGTCATACAACTAAATATTAGTTTAGTGATTCACAGGATTGCTAAATCCCAGAAAAAAAAATGTTTGTACAAAATAGTTTTGAGTTTGTACAGTCAAAGGTAGACACTGCTATTTTTTTGAACACACCCCTTTCAACTAATTGCCCAATTGCACAGCCTTAAGAGCGTGCATATCATGAATGCTGGGTCTCGTTTGTTTTCTGAGAATCTACTGAACCTACTGGTAACTTGTTTTCCACGTAGCAATAAAAAATATACTAAAAACCTTGATTATTCTGGTTAGTCACATTGTACTGCTATTATTTTGAACAAGACTATATATATATATACAGTTAAACCCTGCGGCTGCTGGAGGTTTATATGAGGTTGTTTGTCCGACTGGTATCCGTCATTGCGTGCTTCCCTGAATCTCTGGTATTCCTGTCATTTCCACAATTCTGTTCCTCTCCAGACGTGAGGTTTCCCTGTTCATAACCTCTGATGGGAAAACATCATCATAACAAACCGCCCGCCACCTTTGACCCCTTCCTATTGTTTGCATTTCCACGAGAGCAGATTTATGGAATGAGAGTCATTTAGCAGAGACCGCACAGGGAAGTTTGAGTCAAACCTGAAAACAGTTAAAATGTGAGAACTTTATTATTAATAAATACACTATATATCAAATCTTATGCTGGTGATAAGACAATATATTGCAGATGCCGATATATCAGCCGGTATTTCGATTTATTTTTTTTACAGTGAGATGTCAGATCAACATTAATTATGCCTTATAAATATGTTGTAAATACTTAAAAAATGTTTATTTATAAATGTTATGCATAACAATTTTTTTTATTTGGTTTCACCAATTTTCTGTTTGTCTCTTATTTACTGTGATAACATTTGTGTTATATCAGCCTCATATCGGCCATACAGCTTTCGTTATATAAATATCGGTTGACCACTATCTTATACATATTTTTTGCATGCATCAGATTTCACTGATTGGTGGACGTTTCCTTAACTTTATTTAGAGATAAAGATGTCAATCCTAGATGTGTCATGATGTTAACTTTCAGTGTTTTCGAATATACTGCTGAGATGAAATGTTATGGTTGAGATGGCTGTAGCCCCGCCTCTTATTCTGTGTCATCATGAGTGATTGCTTTAGCTCCACCCCTCAGCCAGTGACATTATGGTTGTTTCTCAATATTCGATCTTGCGTCCTTGTGTTCTCGCTTTGCCATCATTAATCATCGAAGTTCAATTCCAATCTTGAAGAACGCAAGTACAGAGGACGCATGAAAGTACCCAGATGTGTTCTTGATATCGAGGATGCATTGAGTGCAGACTTGCGCGCTGAAATCACTTTACACCCCAGAAGTCATTGCAGCAAAACAATGGCGGAGGAAGGAAGTGCTACGTACAACTGTTTTTAACGCCTTCTTAACAACAATAACACAAATATGCTTGTGGGTGATTCTCGCGAAATTAGACTTATGAGGTGTCGTGAAACATTTTGATAAAAAAGTAAATGCAAAATAAGAGTATCAAAAAAGAAGCATACAGTTACAAACATCTCTTCATGTACTATTTTGCACATCTTTTTAAATGACATCATACAAAACAATTTTGTAGATTTTTTCGACATTTAAGGGGAACATTTTCATTACCGCAACGTGTCCATGACTGGATTTCAGTTCTTTGACATGGAAATATTTATAATTAAAAAATCGAAAAAAATAAAAAGCTTGAGTGCATGTTATACTATAAACATTTACAGAAAAGAAACGTGGTATTTGGTGATCATTGGTAAATGGAGAGACAATAATAAGGAACATAAATGTGTCCAAGACCAATTTTCTCATCCTCCGCAACAATTTTCAATCATTATTTAAGCCCTCAAGGAACTAACATTTAAAAAATAATTTCTAGGTGTCATGATAGTACCTAGACAACTTTTTAGTTCTCATTACCGAAACATGAGTTTGTAAATGCATATATTTAATGTAGTATCATGTTGCGGTAATGATCATTTTTGATAATGATAATCTAAAAAAGTAAATAATTCTACAGGAAATATTTTTAAAATCCTCTTTAAAAATGGTTAAATATTAAGTTCAGACCTTAATCTTATATGTGCAAAAAATTGGCTTCAAGGGCTTTTTAAAAATTATGATGCTGGACACCTTCTAAATCTGGATTTCGTGAGAATCACTCTTGTACATATGTATATAAATTTAGATAAATAAATCTATTGGTTGTTGACAAGTCTATTTATTCCTCCAGTGCATGTGTTTGTATACATTTTAACTATTAAATAAATACTTAAAAAAATGCTAATTTGATATTTAAATGTATGTTTTATTGGGATAGAACAACTAATCTTAATTGAGTTTCTTATTTAAGATAATATTATTATTTCTTGACAAGGTATCTGAAATATTTACGAATTTGCCATTACAAAATTGCATTATAAAAAAAATATATATATATATATAATAATAATGCAAATAATGGTATGTTGAATCTGGAGAGGTCAGGTGACCAACAGGAAGATCGCACAGATCTCAATTCTCACAAGTGTGTCTGTTTTCTCGCGACCTGAGTTCGTATTTCCAGGGTCGCCTGGCAAGTCCATTTTTTGTGGTGTTGAAATTGAGAAACAGTCAATGAGTGATGGCTGTAATTTAAATGTTTGTTGGCTGTTTTTTTAGCTAATTGCTTTCCCGAAATTCTTTAAGGAACTGAATGCAGAGTTATTAAACATGAAAATAAAGATGTGAAACATTATTTGTCCTTTTTGTTTTTTTAGGGAAGCTTACCTCTCGCATCCATGACTAACTGGGAAGCAGTTACAGTGGTTTCAGTGAGTATTGCTCGCTCTCTCTCTCTCTCTCTCTCTCTCGCTCTCTCTCGCTCTCTCTCGCTCTCTCTCGCTCTCTCTCGCTCTCTCTCGCTCTCTCTCGCTCTCTCTCTCTCTCTCTCTCTCTCTCTCTCTCTCTCACAAAGATGAGAAAAAAATATATATATTTATATTTTTATATATATTTTTATATTTATATATTTATATAAAATATATATATATATATTTTTTTTTTTATATTTTTATTTATATTTTTATATTTATATATATATATATTTTATTATATATATATATATATTATTATTATTATTATTATTATTATTATTATTATTTATTTTTTTTTTTTTTATATTTATGTATATTCTTTTATATTCTTTTAATTTGAGTTTCTTGTTCAGATTAATGGAGTGTTCTGATTTAAAGTAAATATCTGTGTGATGCAGTTACTAGAGAAAATAATTCCGACTCGTTTGTAAAATCAAAAATGCAGTGTACATAGTGCACTTAGAAATCAATAGCAAGTGCACCAGAGGGTTTAAAGATAGAAACGGCCATCTGATGGAGGTTGTGACTGTTGGACACTTTCATAATAAGACCCGTGCTCCCCCAGGACCTGAGTGAGACCTCCGGGACGGAAGCCCCGCTGTCTGCAGCCGCTCTCGATAATGACATCTCCAGTGTCAATACGGTGGAAGAGCTTATGAGACATCTGAACCCGTTTACCTGGCAGGAAGACCTGGAACAACTCTACACACAAACACAGCACTACAGACCCCGATCCTTTCACATGGACCGCAAACACAAACGTAAGTTCAGTTTGTAACTGAGACCGTCTCTCTCTCTCTCTCTGTAAGCTGCATTTGGGTTTAACTCCTCTTCATCTCCGTCTCAGTCGATCTGGATCGTCTCTACGATGATGTAAAACAGTACAGCTGCACTCCCAGAAATTTCTCCGTCAGTCTCCGCGAGGAGCTGAAAACGACCAACGCTGTGTTTTTCCCACGATGCCTCCTGGTGCAGCGCTGCGGGGGAAACTGCGCATGCGGCACGGACGGCTGGAACTCCTGCACCTGCAGCGCTGGAAAAACTGTCAGGAAATTACACGAGGTATCCCACAATGCACTGCGGTACACCATTTACCATCTAACTATAATGTCTGCTGAAATACAGTAGTCTTGAATAGAGACACAAGTAAGACTTCATCAGGATTGATTGTGTGTTTGTGTGTGTGTGTGTGTGTGTGTGTGTGGTTTTGTTTTTCCTGTGGTGTATAACAGCATGACTGTGTGTTTTCCTTTTCTCCTTATCAGCTCCAAACACATACATACACAAACATTTTAAAGGAAAAAATATCTAAATGCATAATTTAGGAATGAATCATTTCCCCACTTGAGGACACCCGATCCGTTTGAAACTACACTTTCAAAAATAAAGCTCCCCAATTGTTTGTTTCAGTGGTTACAATAAATGCATCCCCAGATCCTTTTTGTTATAGAAAGGATTTTGAGGTAAAATGTTCTGTAGACTAAAAAAAAGATAAGAGATTCTTTGGACAAACGAAGATGACATTAAGTGACATTGCTTAAAAAAGCACTCTTTAAAACCTTGGAGGTTTTGTCAGATTTAAAGGGCACCTGTTATGCAAAATTTAAAGGTGGATTGTGTAACTTTTCGGAGGATCTCTTGACAGAAATGCAATTTAATATGTAAGGAATAATTGACGACGGGCCATTGAATTTTAAGAAAATAATGCACGCCCAAGGTGCACTGCGGCATGATGCGAAGCGGAGTGCCGTTACACCGCGGGTGTGCATTATTGTTAAATAATTCAAAGGACCGGAGTCAATTATTTCTCTTATACCACGGTTACCACAAACATTGCTCTGGTGCCTATTTTTAAGACATTTGACAAGTTAGGTGTTCGGTTATCAGAAATTAATGCATACCCACGGAACATTTCTTAGCCAATCAGAATACAGCATTCAACAGACCCGTGGTATGAACATAATTATATTATCAGTGGGGTATAAAGACCTTACATAAAGAACTGTATTGTTTTTATTACCTTATAATGAGACGTTTTTATCTACATATATGTGACCAGTCACGGAAACCAGGGACACAAGTCGGCAGCACAAGTTTCGAGAAAATGAGAAACAAAGTTTTTTTTTTCAAAATTTGTGATTTTCGTTTTATAGCAGAATCTGTTAGTTGAGATCACGAAGAAGCCTCTCCATGTTTGAGATAGCAGTTTTTGTATATTTAAAAGCATACATTTTGCGGTTGAAATCGGCTTGTTTTTCCAGAGATTCTAGTGTGCAGCGGGGGCGTCATTGTCTGTGTGTATATTTACAAACTGTATTAGCTTTTGTTTTCGCCTCCGCCCCCAAAGGGAACAGCGTGACTACTGAATAAGCATAGTTCGCCCAAAACTGAAAATAATGTCATTAATGACTCACCCATATGTCGTTCTAAACTCGGAAGACCTCCGTTCATCTTCGGAACACAGTTTAAGATGTTTTAACTTTAGTTTAGTCCGAGAGCTTTCTGTTTCCTCCATTGAAAATCTATGTACGGCTTTCATGTCCAGAAAGGTATTAAAAACATCATCAAAGTAGTCCATGTGACATCAGTGGGTCAGTAAGAATGTGTTGAAGCATCGAAAATACAGTATGGTCCAAAAATAGCAAGAATTACGACTTTATTATTATTACTGTAGTGACGCGGCTGCCCTGTTCCTCAGACATGTTTGCTTAGTTTTTTTTTTAAACTTATAGCGTGCGTCTCCCCAGACTGTAAATGAACATCAGGCGCATAAAACAAAAGAAAGATAAAAGAAGCTGGGGCGGAACAAATAACAGTCAGCCGCATCGTACGTCAGTCGCGTCACTGACTTTATGCGGCGCCGCAGTCGGATGACGTCAAAGTATAGCGAGAGCTCTTCAAGAAATCTTACAGAGTAGTTTAATTTCGACTCGCTCTCGCGGTACTTTGACGTCATCTGTATGTCAGTTCTTGCAGCGCAGCATGAGTCCAAACACACAGAAGTTACACAAAGATCGTTGTATTCTTTATATAATTGGCTACATGTTTTGTCTATCAGTATTTTCCATGAAGTCATTGGCTGATGGAGGAAGAGCAAGTGATTGGTAACATCTCTAAAGGACTTCACGTTTTCGACGGTGCTGTTTTTGGATGATCTATTATACTACCTCCCTATTTTAAACAGAAACTTTGAAGGCGGGTTCATGTGTTTAACGGAGTGTAATCTCATATACCCTTACATGTTACGATGTAAATAGTCCTCAGATTGTATATTATATTGTATTACCAGACATTCATGCGAAATCTGATGTAAACAATAGACTATACATCTATATTTCACGCATTTGTGGACAAAAATGGTCATTGGATATTCTGAAACAGACTGGATTCGACTTGTGATCCCCACAAAGGTAAAAAGTTCTGTTTATTTTTGCATGTTGTCATTTGGACTTCTGTCATAAAATACTAAATATGATGCTAGAACGTCTGTATCTCAAAACGGCTTTACAGGGGGTATGGCTTAGCTGAATGAGATGTAAAGAAGCGTCTCTTTCGTCTCGATTTTCTCGGTTTGAGTATATCTTAGGCCATGTTTACATTGGAGCATTTGCGTTTTAAAACGGCATTTTAAAATGAAAACTATCCTCGTTTATACTGGCATTTAAAAAGAATCTTCATCCACACTATACACTACCATAAATGCATGAAACATGACCAATCGCGTAACTGGGCATGCGCATAAAAGTGTAAAATAACTTATTACTCTAATAATAGCTTACCTGCACGTTTACGCAGCCTAGGGGTGTGCGATATTGACAAAAAGTCATACATGGGTCCTTTGCTGGCAACTATAACAGACACTATTTTTGAACCTATAAAAATGTGTTTGGGAAAGTCTTATACTGTTCTATTTCCCCCCTACAACATATTAATATGATTAATAGGTTAATTTTGATTTTATAACTAAACAGAAAGGTCTTTATGATTTAAAAAGAAAGCATTCAAGTGAACAGTACTAACAGTAGCGAACTTGAAGCAAAAATAAATTTTAGCAAATGCAAACTTCAATCAAACATAGTAAGAGGTGAAGTATTGCTTTAGTCTACCAGAAATGCTTATTGCATTAATTTTTATAATTGTGCGAGGTCCGTGCACGTCCTCCGCTAGCAACACAGAAATAGCTAAAAGCGCAAGCGCCTAAGAGCATTATATATTAATGACTTTGAGTTTATTGTTTTTATTAATTTATATTCACAAAACTTATCAACAAAACATCGATTAAAATTAAGAGACAAATTATCTGAAACGAAATTCATTTTAAAGTAGCAAACAAAACTTACATTAAACTGGAAAATAAAGTCTGACCCATTACAATTCTCCCTTCATATTGGCCTTTGCAACGCCTATAAGGCGTTTAAAATTACAGTCTATCTTTCGTAAGCTAACTAAATTTAAACAAAACATAAACACACTTATACTGTTCTATCTCCCCCCTACAACATATTAATATGATTAATAGGTTAATTTTGATTTTATAACTAAACAGAAAGGTCTTTATGATTTAAAAAGAAAGCATTCAAGTGAACAGTACTAAACAGTAGCGAACTTGAAGCATAAATAAATTTCAGCAAATGCAAACTTCAATCAAACATAGTATGAAGTGAAGTATTGCTTTAGCCTACCAGAAATGCTTATTGCATTAATTTTTAAAAGTGTGCGAGGTCCGTGCACGTCCTCCGCTAGCAACACAGAAATAGCTAAAAGCGCAAGGCCTAAACGAGCATTATATATTAATGACGTTGAGTTTATTGTTTTTATTAATTTATAGTCACAAAACTTATCAACAAAACATCGATTAAAATTAAGAGACAAATTATCTGAAACGAAATTCATTTTAAAGTAGCAAACAAAACTTACATTAAACTGGAAAATAAAGTCTGACCCATTACAATTCTCTCTTCATATTGGCCTTTGCAACGCCTATATGGCATTTAAAATGACAGTCTATCTTTCGTAAGCTAACTAAATTTAAACAAAACATAAACACATTAAACCCAACAATACTCAAACATTAATATAAAACAGACATTATCTATAAGGATACATGTTAAAACAATCCGATATAGCGTTTATAATAGCTGGTTGGTAGATGTTTACTATTTTTTGGCAAAACCTCCATTGCAAACCAACATTTACATGAATAAAATAATTTTTACTTTGAAAATGATGCGCTGTCACGTTAACATCAGCTGTTCGTTTACATAAGACTCCGTCAACGTTCATTTACACTCAGAGCAACGTCTGAGTTCTCAAACTAAAACAGGGTCTTCAGCGTTTGCGAACGAATCCGTTTATGAGGGTCGAAAACTGTGATGTAATGTAGATGAAAGGCGTAAACGTAGAAAAAGTAACGCGTTTTAAAGGATAAACGCATTAATGTAAACATAGCCTGAGTTCCTATATTCAAATGGCCACAACTTCTCCAAATCTTATCAGATTTCCATGTGTTACACGTGAAACTGCACTTTCAGAATCTGTGAATAACTAAAAATGGCCCAGATCCGACTGGTGTCACTACTTTCCGTGACTGGTCACATATACACTGCAAGTCCCCTTACATGGAAGTCGTCGTCATGTTTCTAAAGTAGCCCTAAATGAAAAAAAACAGCTCTATAGATCGTGTTTCATCACTACGTTGTGTGAGCTACTGGTTGCAATTTACACACACCACCTTTAAGGTCAAAAAGTTTTTTTAAATTACTTCAATTGGTAACACCTAGTGTCTATTTACGCCCAGTGCAAATAGCGTCCATTGTTGACAAACACTATTTAGACTAGGGATGCACCGAATCCAGATTTTTTAGGTTCGGCCGAATCCTGAATCCACCGTTTAAGATTCGGCCGAAACCGAATACCGAATCCTACTCGCATCCTTATTCCATTAACACAGTAAAACACATTAATGAAGTAAACAACGTCCACAGCAGTGTATTTTTCATTTTATTTAATTTTAACTGTACATTATGCCAGGATGACAAGTTGGAAAAACTATTTTGACAATTACCATAAGCCTATGCATAATGAAAGCGATGCGTTGCGACACGCTCGTTTTTACAATAAGCAAGCAGCTCCGCGCTGAAAACTATATTTAACTTTGAGTGAGAAGCTCCGCTCGTCAATGTCAGGTTTCACACGGCCGTCCAATTACAGTGGAGGAGGGGCGGGAGATTACCACAGCAACCAACCGGCTCACAGCTGAAGCATCACAGCTACCAAGCGATCGGCTGAAAAACAGCTGGAATTTGGCGTCCTCAAGGCGTTTTCAGCTGTGTTTAAAAGTTTTGGTGTGTCCAGCCCCTAAGGCTCACTGAAAGAAAAAGCTCATCTCCACGTCAGCACCCGATGTGTGTAATCAACGGCCGCGTTACGTCGACCAGCATAGCGCAAGCCTAGGGTTCGGTTCGGTGAAAAAAAAATCTAGGATTCGGCCAAATCCGAACCCCGTCAAAAAGCCCAGTATTCGGCCGAATCCGAATCCTGGATTCGGTGCATCCCTAATTTAGACTAGCTCTTCCCACCAAAGTCTGGTTGGAGCACTAAAGTTTAAAAAATAAAATCTGAAATCAACAGCCTCTATGGTGCAAGATGTGGAGTATATGGCTCGTAGATCTAGCTTTTAACGGTTTGAATCCACATTTTGGTGACCTTGCTGTTCTACATTTTCACATCACATTGAAAAGGCATTTATTTTCAATAAAAATTAAAAAAGTTTAAAAAGTGGAAGTGTTCATAACTCTCCCCACTATTGACAAGTTAACTCGTCATCGACAGGGAAGTGTTTTCTCTAATTACCGAGTTTTTCTGGCAATCCGTAATACCGCTATTATCCACCAGATGACGCTCTTACTCAACTTATACTAGCAGGAAGCAACGCAGCGTGTGTTTTGATGATCGCTCTGAATCTGATGTCTATCAGAAGTCTCTTACAAAAACTCATTTATTGCTCAAAACTTGGTATTTTTGAATAAACCTACCCATATTTGAGAGGTGATAAAAGAGAACAAATGAAGGTAGGATGAAAAAATGTTTTGTTTGAAAACAGTGGGTCTGTTATTTCATTTGATATTGTATGTTTATATATTTAAAGACGAACATTTTCTGGAAATCATTAAACTTTTGTGAAAATCAAAAAAAATGCTGGCCCTGGCTGGCAACTTAAAAAAAAAAACCCTGGCGAGGAAAGAGTTAAGAATAAAAGTATTTTTGGGGGGTAGGGTTAGGGGTCGGTCTAGGGTGAGTTTTTATTTTCTCCATAATACATTCATTTTATAAATGTAATTATTTAAACAGTATGTTAATTATTGGATCCTGTTAATCTACAAAAATATTGAGTTGCAAATAGTATCTGGCATATCAAATTACTATTTACACTTTTTTTCAAATTTGAAATTTTATTTATTATATATTTTATAAAATATTAATCATTTTCACCTACGGTAAATGGCATACTGATAAGAAAATGCTAATATAATGCTAATATCACTTAGTGTCTGTCAAAAATGTTAACTAAAGTGTTTTTTTTTTTAAGGTTAATCCAGGATTTACTTTTTACAGTGCAGTTTGCTGTTAATTGTGTAATGATAATTCGATCAGTAGGAAATCCTTATCGATCTAAAATCACTGTTAGTTTGAGTGGTTTATAACATGCAATTAAAAAAACGAACACTCGTCAAACATAATCATTATAAATATTCTTTATTATTATGAAAATACATGAAAAGATTTGAAGAAAAGCAATAAAATTATGCTTTTTATATATGTACGCCTAAATATTTCCTGGAGCTAATGGTACTTCTTATGCAGTGCATATTGAGTTAATAAATAAAGGTTTAAAAGCATTTTAATGTTGAATCCTGACAGATGTCTGCACATGATCTCAGGTGTAGATCAGTTTGTTATTACTTGCATATTAACTCTACTAACAGAAGACACACAGAACGTAGTAAAGTTTCAACCTGTAGGTAATCTTTAATAAATCAATCACGCACATTGTAAAACTACACACAGCACATGTGATTTATGTTTGGGATTTGTACAGTCAGTAACAAGCAATACTGTGTGTCGTAGTTTGTTTCTCTGGCGGTGCATGACTCAAAGTGATTGACAGCTGTCATATAGCTGTCAGGAAATGTTCATTGTCCCGCCGTCATCGATCGTGAAGAATAACAGACTGTAACTCACGACAACATCTGGCAAATGTGATCGGCTCCAGCTGACAGAGTTTGAGTAATGTGATACAAACAAACAAACACACAAAGCGTGTGAATGAATCACATGACCAGAGCAGTGATATACGAGCTGTTATATTAAAGATAAAAGCAATCTAGAGGTGAGGATCAGGGGCAGATATTGATCAAGAAACAAATCAATAAAGAACAATAAAAACTGTGAGCAATAAAACGCCTTTTTATTTCAGTTCAGCTTCAGGGTGTTAACATCGCTCTTAAAGAAACATTCGGGCTTGGACGCACAGGTTAAACTCTTATGTAATGTGGATTAGCAAAGAAACGCCATCAGTCTCAGTTATGGGAAAACAACAGGCGTAGTGTTTAACAGGAATTACAATGTAAGAGACACAATGCAGAAGTCACAAAATACCATCATTAGGTTTCCATTACAGATTTTTGTGATATTTTCTAAATGTCGATAAAAACCTATTGTGAAATGACTGCGTTTCTATTAACCAATGTTAAGAGACCTTAACAATTTTCTTTGCCGCTGCACTAACCATTATATTTAATCGAAGGAGACGTAGACATGTTATCAAAACATTAAAGTCACAATTAAACAGAAGAAGCATTCGTAGCAGTAGAGATTTGATTGGATTGTTGAAAGTCGGGTCATGTTGCTATTTGCTAATTGCTGCAATCATTTTCCAGGCCCCGCCCACCATGACCGAAAGTAAAGAGAGATCGTTTCGAGGAGGGAAGGAGATTTGGGTTTTTAATTAAAGATTATGCACTGCAAAAAATGATTTTCAAGAAAACATTTTTTTAGTATTTTGTCTTGTTTTCAGTAAAAATATCTAAAAATTCTTCAAGAAAAAACGTCTAGTTTTTAGACCAAAAATATCAAATTCAAGTGGTTTTGTGCAGAAAACAAACAAAAAAAATCTGCAATTTTTTCTCGATTTTTTTTTCTTGTTTTTAGTGTTTAAGATTTTTCAAAACAATTTTACATTTTTAATTTCATTGTGACTAATGGCAAGGAAAGCTACTGTATGAGATGTTTGTACACTGTAAAAAATAATTGTGTGAATTAGTTATTTCAACTTACTTTTTTTTGTAGACATAACTACACTTTTATAAATTGTTGAAACAACAAGAAAATTTTAGTTTTTTGTCCTAAACTAGGGTAAAAGTTGAATAAACGAGGATAATTGTTATTTAAACTAGAAAATGTTTGTTGAAAGAACTGATTCACATTTTCGCGGGCTTTACTTAAAAAATCGCGAGACTGAAGCCGACCACGGACTTCCTCCACATCTCTTCCCGCCTTGGTAACTGACGGACGTTCTGCAGACTGCAGGCGACATGTAAGGTACGTTTTTAAGTTATATTGTTTCATATTGGTTTAAACTATAACTGTATACTGATCTGGCCGAATAAATATCCAAATTAATGAAGTGTTTGCAGCTTTTGTACGCAAACCGAATCTATATACGAGTAAAACTGCGCCGACCACCGAATATTAAGGAAATTAACTTAAGGATTTATAAGGAAAACCTGTTTAATGTTGCGGTCAGCCAGTGTTGGTGGCCAATCGAATCAAAGAACGCGGGTGTTACTGGCCAATCATATCAAAGAAGGCGGGAGTTACGGTTTACAGAAGCTGAGGTAAATTCCCTTGTGAAAGAGTGCAACACACAATGTAAGTAGCTAACGTTAAACATTTTAATAATTGACTCTTTTGTTGTCAGAAATCTTAAATAACATACAGTGTTATCTCTCGATGGAAACTACAAAACGCTGTTTTGAATTTAGAATTTATTGACGCGGTTAATGTAACGTTAATGTACTTTGTAAGTTAATTGTCCAGACCAGATTCGACGTGACGTCGCAAGATATAAGAAAATGTATATTTTCCGTGTTATTTAGGGTTTTTGTCCTCAACGACAATACGTTACAATTGATGCTACGTTTTGAATGTTGCGCGTCGCGTATGGAGGTTTCAGTGTGACGAGACATAAAACAACAACAGAGCCATGCCATAACACAATGTCCACATCAGAAACGAGGCGACGTGCAACATTTAATACGTTTGTAATGGTGTTGACGAACCAATGGAAGTTGTGGCACTCCGCGGTCATGTTTGCAGATATTTCTGTCATGCACGCGCGTGTTCTCTCTCTCTCTCTCTCTCTCTCTCTCTCTCTCTCTCTCTCTCTCTCTCTCTTTCTCTCTCTCACAAACGCACAGTGTTTGTTTACAAACTTTTACATCAACTTTATTATAAAGCGTCAAGAGAGTACAGTTAGAATGACAATTCTACTTGTCATTTAAACCAATTCTATTTATTATGAAGATTCTACTTCATTTATTTTCATATAACTATGAATTAACTATTAGCCATGTATTAATCCTTAAGCAGATTTGTTGTGGGACCTCTGTAATTCTGAAACGCTCCATAGTACATGGCCCTGATCAAATGCATCAGATTTTAGACTTGCATAAAATAACCATTTAAATAATCTTATTGTTGTTGTTTTTTGTTACAGAAAAATGACTAATTTCCCAGGATTCTGACAGTTTAATGAAGTGGACATGCAAGCTGTGCTCATACAGGGAGTGCAGAATTATTAGGCAAGTTGTATTTTTGAGGATTACTTTTGTTATTGTACAACTACAGTGCTCTTGGTCAATTCAAAATGTTAACAAACCCTCAAACCTGAGCATTTAAGTAGTAAAAGTGAAATTTTGGCTTTCTTAAGACAATATTTCTATGTACACCGTTATTAGGCAACTATTAGTGTGCAGAATTATTAGGCAATTAAATAAAAAACAAAGATATTACATCTCACTTGTTATTTTTTTCACCTGTTAAAGTGAAGAATAATAAACAAACTCTACATTTACAAAAAAAAATAATAATAAAACAATAAAAAATATATAAACTCAGTGAACAATATAGCCACCCTTCTTTTCGATAACAATCACATGCCTTCCATTCACGGATTCAGTCAGTTTCTTGATCTGATCTGAACCCACATTTTGTGCAGACGCAACCATAGCCTCCCAGAGGCTGTTTACATTTGGTATTAAGATGTGTTTTCATCGATCGGATCACGAGTGGACGAGAGAGACACATTACGTTTACACCTGGTATTTAAATCCGTCTCTTTTGTCCACTTTCGACCGCTTCTCTCTTGAATACTGTGAGGGGACGGTCCGTGAGCGGGAGTAATTATATGGACGCAAACTAATATGTCGGAGTCTGCTGCTTGTTTAGCAAGTATACATGCCGTGTGTAAGCTTTCTCTGAATTTTCAGCGCAATTGATGAAATATGATCGCGCAACTTTCATACTTTCAAAACGAAACTACGGAGATCAGATGCTTCAGTTTTATCAATGAAAGGCTAAAAATAGCGCTGTTCACCGTATGTTCATGCCAGAAGTAAAAAAAAAGACATAAAAATTGTGTTTAATACCTCAGATTAGATAAATGGGCGGAGAGAAGGCGGTCGCGTGTGGCTGTTCGAACACATTCAACCACATATGCGTTCCACAACTCCAAAGCGATCCGATCGAAAGTGGTTTCGACTACCTCTGGATGTGGTTGAAAGTGGTCGAAAGTGGACGAGCTCAAAACGTTTTGAACACTGTTTACACCTGGCATTAACGTCGCCCACTTGTGATCTGATGGACGAAAACGCATGTTAATGCCAACGCCTTCTCTCCGCCCATTTATCTACTCTGAGGTATTAAACACAAGTTTTATGTCTTTTTTGACTTCTGACGTGAACATTCGGTGAACAGCGCTATTTTTAGCCTTTCATTGATAAAACTAAGCGGCCGATCTCCGTAGTTTCGTTTTGAAAGCGTGTGAAAGTTGCGCGATCCTATTTCATCAATTGCGCTGAAATTCAAAGAAAGCTCTTACATACACATGTACAATTACTCCCGCTCGGGTTTGAATGACAGCAGAGAGACTCGCCCACCGTCTCACAGACCCCCCCCACATAGTATTCAGCACAGAAGCGGTCGAAAGTGGACAAAAGAGACGGATTTAAATACCAGGTGTAAACGTAATGTGTCTCTCTCGTCCACTTGTGATCCGATCGATGAAAACATATCTTAATACCAAGTGTAAACAGCCCCTAAGGCCTTTACTGGCCAGTCATGGAGTGGAGTACTTTGATGTATGTGTTGTCTTGCAAAATCATCAGTCTTCTTGAAAGATGCAAACTTTTTCCTGTACCACTGCTTGAAGAAATTGTCTTCTACATTACAGGCAGGCAAGCACAGACAGGTATTATTAAAGATGAGCTAGTTGGACCTTTTTGGGTTGAAAATGGAAATAAAAAACAACTCTCAGACAGACCTACTGCCAAGTTTTAGAAGACACTTTCTTCAAGCAGTGGTACAGGAAAAAATCTGCATCTTTCAGGAAGACTTTTTTATGCAAGACAACGCTTCATCACATGCATCAAAGTACTCCACTGCATGGCTGGCCAGTAAAGGCCTTAGAGATGAAAAACTAATGACATGGCCCCTTCTTAACCTGACTTTAACCCTATTGAGACCTTTTGATCCCTTCTTAAGCAGGACATTTACGGTAAAGGTAAACCGTACACCTCTCTGAACAGTGTCTTTGAGGCTATGGTTGTGGCTGCACAAAATGTGGGTTCAGACCAGATCAAGAAACTTACTGAATCCGTGAATGGAAGGCTTGTGATTGTTATCGAAAGGAAGGGTGGCTATATTGGTCACTGAGTTTATATATTTTTTTATTTTTTATTGTTTTATTTATTTTTTATTTTTTTGTAAATGTAGAGTTTGTTTATTATTCTCACTTTAACAGGTGAAAAAAACAAGTGAGATGTTAAATCTTTGTTTTTCATTTAGTTGCCTAATAATTCTGCACACTAATAGTTGCCTAATAATGGTGTACATAGAAATATTCTCTTAAGAAAGCCAAAATTTCACTTTTACTACTTAAATGTTCAGGTAGAGGGTTTGTTAAAGGAACAGTATGTAGGATTGTGGCCAAAACTGGTACTGCAATCACAAAACTTGTGGCTAAAACTGGTACTGCAATCACACAACTGGTGGCCAATACACAACATGACAACATAAACATTAGTTGAGGGCTGCAACTCCACTTTTTAAATGACAATATCCTGGCCGGACCACTGTTGTCAGTGATATAAGTATTTGAAATAAAAATGATTTCTTAAAAGGATAGTTCACTTTGAAATTAAATTTTGATATGTTTTAGCTTACCTCCGGGGCATTCAAAATGTAGGTGTCTTGGTTTCCGCGGTAGTTTCACTTCTGATGTTTTTAGGTCAGACCGTTGTTGTCTGTCAGTCATATAATGCAGGTCTATGGTCACTTACTAAACGTTACCTCAAAGAGCATGCACAGAGAAGTCAAAATTAAACAACTGTCCATCGTAAGTACACATTGATGGCCTAAGACACGAAACGAGCAGTTTGTGTGAGAAAACGAACACTATTTATATTGTTTTTGCCTCTTGTACACAACCGTGTCTGTGCTTAGTCTCCGCATGCGCCGGAAGTGATCTCCTGGATGAGTTCGCGTGAGCATATGGAATTGTTTTCTTTTACGTCGGTTTGCATCCTGGATAAGCGCAAATTAGTACAATGTCTATTAGCTGTCTTACCTACAATCTCTGTTCTGTGTAAACAATGAGTGACATACATGCGCGAGCAATCACTTCCGGCGCATGCGCAGACTAAGCACAGACGTAGTTGTGCACAAGATGCAATAACAATATAAATAGTGTTCGTTTTCTCACACAAACCGCTTGTTTCGTGTCTTAGGCCATCAATGTGTACTTACGATGGACGGTTATTTAATTTGGACTTCTTTGTGCATGCTCTTTGAGGTAACGTTTAGTAAGTGACCATAGACCTGCATTATATGACTGACAGACAACAACGGTTTGACCTAACAACATCAAAAGTGAAACCACCGTGGAAACCAAGACACCTACATCTTGGATGCCCTTGAGGTAAGCGAACACATATCAGAATTTAATTTCAAAGTGAACTATTGCTTTAATGTCTTGTGACATATCAGGGCCATTTTACGATTAATTGATATACATTTCTTACATACTGTTTGAATTGACCAAGAGCACTGTAGTTGTACAATAACAAAAGTAATCCTCAAAAATACAACTTGCCTAATAATTCTGCACTCCCTGTAGTTCATCAATCATGTTAGACATTATATTAATAATGAAACGACATATAAACTTTCTATAAGGTAATACTCCAACATTATGCAAATGCCCTTACAATACACTACAAATGGGTAGAAAGTGTTTTCAAAAATTGTATTTACTCCATCTTGTAGCGATGTGAGAAATGTAACCAGTATTTAATAATTACAAACTGAATTGCAGTCAGTGATAGAATTCTTTAATGTTTTTCTGAATACATACTGGAACCTTACTGAATTTACTAATTTGTTATTTTTATCTTTGTAATTTCAGCCATCAGATGAAATTGAAGACATCCTAAAAGGCACTCATACGGGCATTTTAATCGTAAGTGAGGAGCCATGTGGAGACGTGCTTCCAAAGGAAATAATTGACATATCACTCATTTTAGAAGAACGTCTGGTGGTTACTGAAATCTCGGATGTCCCCAAGGCATATGGACTGCTAATGGTTTTGCTTTACGCCGTTAACATTGACTACCCCAAACACATGAAGTACACCTTTGAAGCCCTACAAAAACTTCTAATGAACATTGGTGGAAGCCGCTGTTCTTCACGTGTTCATGGTCTTCGCAATATGTTGCTATGCAAAAAGTAGCTTTTTTGAAGAACCTCTAAGCTCTTATGTGCCTTTAGCTAATTTTGTAATGTTTGTGTCAAGTTCTGGCATTTTGAAACCTTTTATTCTCTTTATGCACTTAAAGGACAAGTTCGGTATTTTACACTTAAAGCCCTGTTTTCAGATTGTTTATGATGAAATAGAACGGTTTTGACTGAAATTTCGACATATGCGGCTGCCCCGAGAATTTTCGGGTGTTTGTTGTTTCACCTCCCACCTCTACAATGGGTGCATAGGTGCACAGGAACAGTCCTTCCTAAAATGCATTAAACTTTCGTTTACAAAGACATGAAACTCATCGAGTGGTCAGGGGTTTTCACTGATATGCTCACACAAAAATCGCTGCAAAAGATGCTTTCCAACAGGTGTTTTAGCATGCGTTGTAAACTTGTGGACCTATTTTTCCAAACGCCTCACACTCGTATATTCTTCCGTTGAGAGCTTGAATAATAGACACTCCAGTTGGTGGCGATAATCCGCCTTTGCCAATTGCAAGAATACAAACAAAGTTCCCGGCGCGGAGTAATACTGTACCTTACAGCACATCTAATACAAGTCAATGGAGTTGGACAAAAACTAAGATAAAACCTGTTGGAATGCATCTTTTGCAGCGATTTTTGTGTGAGCATCATAAACAATCTGAAAACAGGGCTTTAAGTGTCAAATACCGAACTTGTCCTTTAATGTTCATCTTTACATCTTGTATTTACTGATATCACGGATGTCCCCAAGGTATATGGACTGCTAATGGGTCTGCTTTACACTGTTAACATTGACTACCCCTTATGGAAGCAGCTGTTCTTCTTGTGTTTATTGTTTTCGCAACAATTTGCTATGTAAAAAGTAGCTTTTTGGAGTACCTCTAGGCTGTTGTGTGCCTTTTTGCAAATTTTGTAATGTTTGTGTCAAGTTGTGACTTTAAAATATTTTATTCTCTTTACGCACTTCATACACTTTGAGTCAGTAAATACCAGACATGAATATGAACATGAATGTTAAATGTACCCAAGGAATTTGGACTCCTAATGGATGTAGTTTAATCTGTTTATTTTAAATAGTAGTAAACCTTTAAGGATTTACAAAAACTTCTAATGAAATTGGTGGAAGCAGCTTTTCAGTATTTATGTTTTTTGCAACAAGTTGCTTTTTGTGCAAATTCTCTGTGTCAAGTTGTGATATTTAAAGGTGCACTGTGTACATTTTAGTGGCATCTAGTGGTGAGGTTACGAATTGCAACCAACGGCTCAGCCCACTGCTCACCCCTTGCTTTCGAAACGCATAGAGAAGCTACAGTAGCCGCCACTGGAAAAACATATCATCATCGGAGACAAAAAAAAAATTCCGTTAAGGGCTTCTGTAGAAACGTGGCACAAAATGGCAACTTCCATGTAAGGGGACCCTCGTGCATGTAGATAAAACATCTCATTCTAAGGTAATAGAAAAATAATGATTCATTATAAAAAGGTCTTTATACACCCATACTAATGTAGTTTTGTATATTATATTGCATTTCTGTCAAGACATCCTTCTAAAAATTACACACTGCACCTTTAAAAATGAATTTATGCACTTCATGATATTGAAACACTTTGTTTAATTCATATTAAATGGTACAATAAACTAGTTTTGGTATGTGTTGTAATCTGTTATTTCTAAAAGCTAATTTGCAGAAAACATCTTAATCAAGTTAACACAACACAAAAACGTTTATCTTAACTAGAAATTGTAAGGCAGTGGGGTTACAAATGTTTTTTTAGTTTAATCAACACAAATTGTTTAGTTAAGATAGCACACATTTTCATTTGTTACAACAACAAAACATTTGTTGTCTGGACTAGAAAATAATACTTAAGGCAACTTGGGAAAGTCCATCAAATTGACTTATTTTTAAAGGTTGACTCCACAATGAGGGCAAGTTATTTCAACAAAAAAAATATTGTTAACTTAACAAAGAATTTTAAGGCAGCGGGGTAACAAAGTTTTTTAAGTTAACTCAACAAATTGTTTTTTACAGTGTAGGAGGTAACATTGTGAGATTTTTGCAGTATGATCACTGGCAAAAAATGACTTTTGCATACATCTTCATTTAAGAATTTTTAGGTATGTCTACTACACTGTAAAAAATACTTTGCTGCCTTAAAATTTTTTGTTGAATCAACTCAGATTTACAAGTCATGTCAACTTACTATTATTTATCTTGACTATTGATGAGTTGTTATAACTACAGGTGAGTTGTTATAACTTATAAAATATAGTTGAGAAAAGTCAACTTAATTTTATAAGTTGTGACAACTCATCTCTGTTGACATGACTTGTAAATCTGAGTTGATTTAACAAAAAAGGTTTTTTACAGTGTAAAAACAAGACAAAAATACTAAGATAAGTTTTAAACAAAATAGAAAAAATGTAAGTGAATTTGTGCTTAAAACAGGCCAACCACATCTGCCATTGGGGTAAAAAAATATTGAACTTTTTTCTTAAATTATTTTTTCTTAATTCAAGAACAATTCAAGAAAAATGTGCTAACCCCACCGGCATATATATATATATATATATTAGGGCCGGGACTCGATTAAAAAAATTAATCTAATTAATTAGAGGCTTTGTAATTAATTAATCTAAATTAATCGCATTTTAATCTCATATAAATATTTGACCTGAGAACATTAAGAAGTAATTTTTACATGGATTTTTATGAATAATGACTGAATACATAAGCTTAACAAAATATTGTTTATTTTTGTTCAACCATGTCGTTGTACCCGGAGTCGGGCTAATGTCCACCCTAGCTGCTGTATGTTTTGCATTGAGATTATACTTGAGGCTCGATGTGCTGCGGTGATATGTGAATTCCTTGTTCCATATCTTACACACAACCATGCTCTTATCGACGCTTACCAGTGATGCGCGGGTCAATGTATAAACAACCCGCCCGCAACTCGGACCGCAACGAAAAATATATATTATACCCGACCCGCTTCCTGGCCCGCATTTCTTAAAGTAGTTTGTTTAATATTGCAGGGTTCGGGACTTCTCAGGTTTTGACTGTCTGTGTTCTGGTACCTATGTGCGCGGATGCCCCACCTCGCGTATAAAAACAACAAAACATAATATACTATATATAAAATATATAAAAATGTGCATAATATATTTTTTAAGTTGCACATCGTTTATAGGTTTCTTAAGTGGGATTCGGATGTGAAAAGCGCTGCATAATGTACGCGCCTTTAGTGTTACCATTGAAACTTAACAAAATTAAAAAAAATAAGAGGTGATATATAGCTTTAGCCTACATAAATGCTTATTGCTTTAATGTTGCGAGTTCCTCTTCAGCTTTTCTTGCTGTTATGTTTATAATAGTTCATTGTTCAGAGTTCATATTGATGATCTTATAGTCAATTTAAAAATGTTCTTACAAACTGACTCTATTCGTTTAACTTTTTTCCTTTACCTGCCGTCGCTGTTCTCTGTGCGTGTCCTCCGTCAAAGTAGCCTATTAAAATTAATATGAAGTTGATTTTTAAAAGTCTTAAGCACACCGCAAATCAAACGTGCTGCTCCAGTATGCTCTAAATGCGCGTGTAAATTTAACTTCTGGGCACTGCCAGGCTGATTTTTTGAAAAGTAAGTGATATAGGCTACTCACTGCATGTTTTGGCATTCGGTAGCATATGCATCAATGAGATGCACGGTGTTGCTTTTAATGTTCTTTTTAATTTATATTCACAAAACCTAACAACAAAACATTGTTTATAATTACGAGACAAATTATTTGAAACGAAATTCGTTTTAAAGTAGCAAACAAAACTTAAATTAAACTCGTAATAAACTAATTAAATTGAAACAAAACAACATTACAACAATATTTAAACCCAACAATACTCAAACATTAACATATAACAGACATTAGGATACATGTTAAAATAATCTGTAGTTTGTTGGTAGATGTTTATTGGGCAAAACCTCCGTTGCAAACCTCCATTTACCAGAATAAATCATTTTTACTTTGAAATTGATGCGTTGTCACGTTAAAATCAGCTGTTCGTTTAGGTTCCGTCTACTTTTATTTACACTGCATCACAACCCCGGAGTTCTCGAACTAAAACAGGGTCTGCAGCATTTATGAATGACTCTATTAATAAGTGCGATTAAAATGCGTTAAAATGTTTAACGCGTTATTTTTTGTGTAATTAATTAATCTTAATTAACGCGTTAAAGTCCCGGCCCTAATATATATATATATATATATATATATATATATATATATATATATATATATATATATATATATATATATATATATATATATATATATATTTGGGTTGGTTTAAGCACAGATTCATTTAAATTGTACTTTTTTTTGGTCTTAACTCAAAGCTTCTTTTCTAAGGTAATTTAATTTTGCTCATTAAAAAAGTCTTGATTTATGATGTTTTCAGTACAAATATAAAAAAATTGTGACCTATAAATGCAGGTTTCATTGCAGTTTTGTCAAATATTGCTTATTCAAATTTCCTGAAAAACCATCTCATGCGTATAAGCTTTTTCCGATATGAGATTTTTTGCAATTTTAATTTGCACAATTTAAAGGATGAGTCCATTTTCGTAAAAAAAAAATCCAGATAATTTACTCACCTCCTTGTCATCCAAAATGTTGGTGTCTTTCTTTGTTCAGTCGAGAAGAAATTGTTTTGTTTGAGGAAAACATTCCAGGATTTTTCTCATTTTAATGAACTTTAATGGACCCCAACACTTAACAGTTTTAATGCAGTTTAAAATTGCAGTTTCAAAGGACTCTAAACGATCTTAAATGAGGCATAAGAGTCTTATCTAGCGAAACTATTGTCATTTTTGGCAAGAAAAAAAATGCACTTTTAAACCACAACTTCTCGTCTATCTTCGGTCCTGTGACGCGTCAGCGCGACCTCACGTAATACGTCATCACATCAAGAGCTCACGGATGACGTATGTGAAACTACGCATCAATGTTTACAAGTGTGGACAAAGAGGACCGCTCCTACGTCGTATGTGGAATGATACTAATTAATGTCTTTGAGTCAATTTATTGTTAAAATGGTCCACAAATGTGCGTTTCATATATGTAACACGTGACCTTTCTACATCATTACGTAATAACGTGAGGTCACACTGGCATGTCACAGGACCAGAGATAGATGAGAAGTTGTGGTTTAAAAGTGTATATTTTTTATTTTTCTTGTCAAAAATTACAATTGTTACTCTAGATAAGCCCCCTATGCCTCCTTTGAGATCGTTTAGAGTTCTTTGAAACTGCAATTTTAAACTGCATTAAAACTGTTAAGTGTTGGGGTCCATTAAAGTCCATTAAAATGAGAAAAATCCTGAAATGTTTTTCTCAAAAAACATAATTTCTTCTCGACTGAACAAAGAAAGACATCAACATTTTGGATGACATGGTGGTGAGTAAATTATCTGGATTTGTTTTAAGAAAATTGACTAATCCTTTAAGTGTAATTGAAAGACTACAAATAACGTAGAACTTTACTCTGATATGATGAGAAACTGACTTTATTACCGTTTATAAGCCTGATGAGACATATATATTGTGGTGATACTTTTAAAATGCAGGGTATTTGAACTTTGTGTTGTCATGTTAGGTGTATTAGTGTAATCTTGAGTCTAAATGATTTACTCTGGTAAATGACGTCACTCAAGAGTTAACTTGCACTGAACCAGAAACATTTCAAAGTTCATTACAGTTCAAGTTCAACAAGATAACTGTTGTGTTAGACTTTTTTCCATTTTTATGCATGTTTGTTTTAGTTCTTAAAGTACACAATTTTTACATTACATGTATGCATTTGTCAGATGCTTTTATTTAAAGTGACCTTTTATTCACTGTGTTTTTTTTTCTGTGTGTCAGGTGCTGAAGTTCTCCCCAGGTCCAAATTTCTACAGAAAGCGAACTCGTGCCCGCTGGGTTCTGGAGGAGATTTACCTGGATCATCATGAGAGATGTGACTGTGTGTGTCAGTCAAGACCACCACAATGAACATCAACACACAATGTATGTTCAAACCATCACACACGCTCTTCAGATGTGTAACTTTCTCTGTTTCTGTTATTTGTATTGATCAGATGTTATTATGTCAGATGAAGTCATCAATTGTATTTTGAATATTAATGAGCTGTTCGCTGTTTAAAACCAGTCTGAACCTTTAGCCAGTCTATTCCAAGTGTTATTTATTTAAAACAAAATGTCTTTGTCTTTTTATATCTGTGATCATCTGTTGTATGTCATTTCATATTTTTCATATTCTTGTGATCAGAAATGATATTAAGGTTACTGAAACATCACCAGCAGCATCAAAAGAAAATGAATCGTTTTAAATTGATTTGAATAAAGCGTCTTTTAAAATGTTTTGGATTGTATTTCATGTAATCTTCTATGTTTATATGATCTTGAATCCTGATATGACCCCTAAAATATGCATAGGAAGGATTTTGTAGAATCATAACAGTTTATGTAATAGTATTGCGTATTTATTCAGATGTGTGAATGGGTAACCGGATCTCTTTCTCTCTCTTCAGTGCAGTTAAATGTTCACGGTGTGTGTGATGTAGTGAATGGATGATACGCTTCAGTAGCCGTGTGGCCTCCGACTCTTCTTTATATCCCTGTAAATCTGTGAGGGTTCTTCTGTTCTGGGTGTAATTTAGCGGCCCGTGGCCCCGGAGGGTCCATTCATTCTGCTGTAAGTCGTCTGTGAACAGAGTCCCTGAGAGCGATGTTGACAGTATGAATGTAGCCTTTAATTGTGAGGTCTTTAAGATGCTTTTATTAAACCTTCGGACAAGTGAAATTAAAGCAATGATTCTTTTTGATCTCACAGAAGAATTCACAGTGTGAGTCTCACTGAATAAATGCAGTAAATCTCTGATATCTGTAGTGATAAACTCAAACATGTATATCGCATCATAAAACAGCAAAAAGAAGTAGAAAAGAAATTGTTCTTCTATAGCAATCTTTTTAGCATTTTTATTCTATTGAAGGGCAATGTACTGTAAATTGTTTGCTTTCAAAAATAAATTTCTCTTTAAAAAGTTATCTTTCTTTCAAAAAAATTGGAAAAGTGAACACATTTTTTAGAAAAAGTTTTTAAGAAATAAAATATTTTTGGAAGAGTAAAAAACTGAAGAAATAGGCAAAAAAAAATTCTTCCATTTTTATTCTCTTTAAAAAAATCGCTTTCCAATTTAAAAAAAGAAAAGGAACAGAGAACTATTTTGTTCTCTGCTTTCTTTCAAAAATATTTTTTGTTCTTTAAATAAAAACTTGTTCTTTTGAAAAAAATTGTTCTCTTTGAAAAAATGTTTTCTCTTTCAAAAAAAAGTTTGTTCTTTAAAACATGTTTTTGTTCGCTTTCAAAAAAATTATAAAAAAAAATGTGGAAAGTGAATTTAAAAAAAAATAACAAAAATAGATTTTTTTGAAAGAGAAACTTTTTGAAAAAATAGTTCTCTTTAAAAAAAAAATAGTTTGCTCTCTCAACAATTTCTTTTATTATTTAAAAGAAAAAAATTGAAAGCGAACTATTCTTTTTAAAGAGAACAATTTTTTTGAAAGAATAAAAAATGTGTTTCCAAAAAATTTTTTTCTTTCAAAAAATTGTTATCTTTCAAAAAAAAACATTTGTTCTCTTTGACCATTTTTTCTCTTTTAAAAAAATCTTTGCTTTCAAAAAATTTTGTTCTCTTTCAAAACATGTTTTTGTTCTCTTTGGAAAAAAAATTGGAAAGCGAACAATTTTTTAAGACAACACATTTTTTCAAAGAAAACAAAATCTTTTGAAAGAGAACAAAAAGTGTATGCTCTTTCAAAAAAAATTTATCTTTCAAATAAAATTAAATGTGTTCTCTTTAAAACAAAATGTAGTTTTCTATCAAAAATTTTTTTTTCTCTTTCAAATTTTTTTTTCATATTTTTTGTTCAAAAAACATTTGGCTTTCAAAACATTTGATAGCTTTCAAAAAAATGTGTTCTCTTTAAAAAAAGTTTTCTTTAAAAAAATGTTGCTTTCAAAAAACCTAATTTGTTCTCTTTTTTTTTTTTAATTGGAAAGTGAACAATTTTTTTAAAGAAAAAAAATGAAAGAAAAAAATTGCTTAAGACAAAGTCCTAAAGTTTTTTACTCTTCCAAAAAAATATTTTTTCTAAAAAACTTTCAAAAAAATTTGTTCTTTCCAAAATTCAAATTTGTTAAAAAAATTGTTCGCTTTAAAAAAAAACAAATTTGTTCTCTGCTGTCTTTAAAAATATTTTAAAAAATGGGAAGCGAACTATCACGAATACACGTGAAACTTTCAGAAAGTTTCAGGTGCGCACATGATAGTTTCACGTGAACACGCGAAACTAAACTTTATTTAATTTTTGCTCCATGTCCCCTTAGGGGCTCTGTATTGTTCGCTTTCAAAACATAATTAGTTATAATAATAATTCGTTACATTTATATAGCGCTTTTCTGCAGCACTCAAAGCGCTTTACATATGAACGGGGGAATCTCCTCAACCACCACCAATGTGCAGCATCCACCTGGATGATGCGACGGCAGCCATATTGCGCCAGAACGCCCACCACACACCAGCTTATTAGTGGAGAGGAGACAGAGTGATATAGCCAATTAGTATGAGGGGAGGATTAGTAGGCATCAATGGGCAAGTTTGGCCAGGATGCCGGGGCACACCCCTATTCTTTTTCAAAGGACATCCGGGGATTTTTAACGACCACAGAGAGTCAGGAACTCCGTTTAACGTCTCATCCGAAGGACAGTATAGTGTCCCCAACTCCCCATCACTATACTGGGATGTTAGGACCCACACAGACCACAGGGTGAGCACCCCCTACTGGTCTCACTAACACCTCTACCAGCAGCAACCTGGTTTTTCCCAGGTGGTCTCCCATCCAAGTACTGACCAGGCTCAGCCCTGCTTAGCTTCAGTGGGCAAGCTGTCTTGGGCTACAGGGTGATATGGCTGCTGTGTTTTTTCTCTTTCAATTTTTTTTACATTTGGAAAGCGAACAATTTTTTTAAAAGAGAAAAAATGTGTTTGCTCTTAAAAAACATTGTTCTCTTTAAAAAAAAAAAAGTCCCCTTAAAAAATTGCTTTCAAAAAACCCCTAATTTGTTCTCTTTTATAAAAAATTGGAAAGCAAAAAGTCCACACACATTTGTTTTAAAAGAGAAAAAAATGGTAGAAAAAGTTCCTTCTTAAGACAAAGTCCTAAAGTTTGTTACTCTTCCAAAAAAATATTTTTTCTAAAAAAACTTTTTCTATAAAAATGTGTTATCTTTTCAAAAAAATGTCAAATTTGTTTGTTCAAAAAAAATTGTGCGCTTCAAAAAATTATCTTTAAAAAATTGTTCACTTTAAAAAAAAACTAATTCGTTCTCTGCTCTCTTTAAAAAATAATTTTCGTTCTTTCAAAAATATTTCTTCTTTTGAAATTAATTGTTCTCTTTAAAAAAATTCTATTTAAGAGAACAAATTTTTGAAAGAGAAAAAATGTGTGTGCTCTTTCAAAAAAATTATTCGCTTTCAAAATAAAACATTTAATTTTTTTTAAATAACAAAATTAATTATTTTGAAAGAGAAAAACTTTTAGAAAAAAATTGTTCTCTTTAAAAAATAGTAAACTTAAAAATTTTTTTGTTTTTTTTTCAAAATTTGACAAGCGAACTAATTTTTGAGAAAAAAATTGAAAGAGAAAAAATGTGTGTTCAATTAAAAAGATTGTTTTAAAATAAAAAAAATTAAAATAAAAAATTATCTTTTAAAAAAAAAAAATTAACCAGCTTTTGCAAACCATTTGTGTTCTTTAGCAAAACTTTTGCGTTCCCCGAGAACTCTGCGTTCCATTGCAAAACTTTTTGGTTCACTCGCAAAACGTTTTTGCGTTCGATCGCAAAATATTGTGTTCTCTTGCAAAACCTGTTGAACAGGTCATGTTTTAAGTTCAGACAAACATTTCTGTTTTATCTCCCATCAGCAATGGTTCAGACAACTTAATTCATTCACAATGGAGCAGTTTATAGAGTTTTAAATTTAACTTGGACTTAAATACAAAGAAAGACGAAAATAATTATTTAATAACAATACTTATATATATATATATATACATGAACTGCCTCAGGTGACGCTGTGAGCACTGCGTTTTCTCGCGAAAACATATTGTTGCGTTGTTGTTAAGTTTAGTTGTATATAGATGAACCAGTTAGAAATTGAGTCATTTGAGATCCATGTAGCAATAAATGATATCAAATGACAAGGTTTGCAACTGGAAAAAATAAAGTTTAACTATAAACGGTGCATTTGTAAAAAAAAATAAAATCAAAAACTATCTTCTCAAAAACTGCCAGCTGAGTGTTTTTAAAGAGCAGTAGACAGATAGCGAAATGAAAGAAAGGTGACCTTTGACCTCTTAAGGGAAAGCAGAGTGGGTGGAGATGTCACATCTTGACTGCACATCACCTTGAGTGACACATTAAACATTAATCTTAAAGACTGCAGCCTTTACACTTCAGAAACACAATCCTGTGTGTAACCTTATATCTGTGAGAGTTTGTGTCTGTGTGCCATGAGTTTTTCACAGGTTTACATCATTGTGAGATTTCATCAGCATTGCATCAACAGGGAAAATAAGCAGAGATAAAATAAAATATGGTGAGCAAAATCAGCAGAGACCTAGCAAACGCACACACAATCTCAGCCTGACAATCTGATTATCTAATGAAACCCATTTAGATCTTGAACAGCATTTAAACTTGACTTTAGTTATATGACAAATGAAACTAATATTCAGCAAGGCTTGAGTTTATCTGTCTGCAACTGATGGTGAAGTATCAGCCTGATCTCAGGAGAATTCAAACGAGTTGCTTATTCGTACAGTATGAATTTGCACAAAGTGAATCATACTATCAACTATAACCCCGACGTCACAGTGTGCAAAGCAAATCGTACAAAAGTGTATGAATGTGTTCGTAAGAATTAATACGAATTAGCCACCTCGTACAATAGACAGGTGTTTGGAGGGGCAAGGGTTAAAAAACAAAAGGCTTTAAGCAGTCATTTCACAGGCAGTGCACACACACACAAAGTTAATTTAACAAAACTTTCAATCTGTCTCTGTCTCACTGTGGATTTCTACATTTCATGTCTCATTTATCAGCTTCTCTCCATCTGTGAGAGTTACATAAAAATACCAGAGAGAAACTTCACCTTAAAGAAACAGCGTACCTACACATGACATGAATACTGATCCAAACCCTTCAAGATAGCTCCTACGAAATATTATAATATATAACGTAACAATGACAGACACACAAAATCTCATTTAGGTTATTAAACACACGAATTTCCTAAAACAATTCATTTCTCTGAACACAGTTTTCTGTTTTGACGTCTGTGTGAGGACAACAGACAGACAGACTGACTATAGGGTTGCCAACTTTGTCACTATGAAATACAGGACGAAAAGTGGTCTGCTGGGGGTTTGTGTAAATATATACAGCGTATTGCTTTAAGAAATTTGTCAAAACGAACGGTAATCTTCTAATTAAATATTAATTTTTAACTCTCATGCCTTGAACATATGGTAGGTTTATTAATATTTTGTTCGTTTACAGCAGGTACTTTTAATACTGTGCTTCTCTAAAATGACATCGATTGGTCCAGTCGATCCATTTCATTTAATAGCCTATCTGTCTAAAACACTTGGACTCCTGCACTTAGGGTTAAAACATTATCCTCTTCATGTGAACATAGATCCTGTAAGCTGTACTTTTGCACACAACATTAAATACTTTAACAAATAATTAAAATACATTTATGCTCTTTCAAAAAAAAGTTTGCTTTCAAAAAAAATTCCTCTTTGAAATTTTTTTCTCTTTTAAAGATGGTTTGTTCTCTTTCGAAACATGTTTTTTCTTTAAAAAAAAAGGGGGAAACTATTTTTTTAAAAGAAAAAAAAATTGAAAAAAAGTTCTCTTGAAAAAATTTTTTTTTTAAATTTGAAAGCAAACATTTTTTTTAAACAGAACTAAATCTTGTTCTCTTTCAAAAAAAGTAATCTTTGAATATTTTTGTTCCCTTTCAAAAAAAGGTTTATTCTCTTTAAAAAAAATTAGTTTTCTTTTAAAAAAGTGTAGTTCTTTAAAAAAATCTTTTTTAAAGAGAACGATTTTTTTTTTAAACAATTTTTTGAAAGGTAACAAAAAAATCAAAGAGAGCATTTGTTTGAAAGAGAACAATTTTTTTTTAAATAACAAAACATTTTTTTTAAAGAGAATTGTTTTTGAAAGAGACAAATTTGTTTGTTCTCTTTCAAAAGTTCTCTTTCAAAACATATATATTTTTAAATGTATTTTTTCAAACAAAATAGTTTTCTTTCAAAAAAATGTTTTCTCTTTCAACATTTTTTAGTTTTTTGAAATTTTTTGTTCCCTTTCGAAAAAAAAAGGTTTGTTCTCTTTTGTGACTCCTGCACTAAGGATTTCTACATTTCATGTCTCATCAGCAATGGGTTAAAAGGGGTTAAAACAGTATCTCCTTCAGGTTAACATAGATCCTGTAAGCTTTACTTTTGCACACAACATTAAATACTTAAAGAAATTATTAAAATACATTTATGCTCTTTGAAAAAAAATGTGCTTTCAAAACAATGTCTCTCTTTGAAAAAAAAATTTCTCTTTCAAAAATTGTTTGCTTTCAAAAAACTAAGTTCTCTTTCAAAACATGTTTTGTTTTCTTTTTTAAAAAAATATTTTAAAAAAATTTGGAAAATGAACTATTTTTTTTAAAAAAAGTTCTTAAAAAAATAGTTCTCTTTAAAAAAACAAATTTAAATTGGAAAGCAATTTTTTTTTAAACAGAACTAAATCTTTAAAAAAAAAAAGTTATCTTTGAACATTTTTGTTCCCATTCAAAAAAATGTACTCTTTTAAAAAAATTGTTTTCTTTAAAAATGTGTAGTGCTTTAAAAAAAAGAACGAATTTCTTTTCAAAGAAAACTATTTTTGAAAGGGAACAAAAAATCAAAGAGAACATTTTTTAAAGAACTAATTTTTTTTTAAAGAGAAAATTTTTTGAACGAGACAAATGTTTTTTCTCTTTCAAAAAAAAGTTCTCTTTCAAAATAATTTTTTTTAAATGTATTCTTTCAAACAAAATGTAGTTTTCTTTCAAAAAATGTTTTCTCTTTCAAAATTTTTTTGTTCTTTGAAATTTTTTCCCTTTCAAAAAAAAAAGGGGTTGTTCTCCTTTGTGACTCCTGCACTAAGGATTTCTCTATTTCATGTCTCATCAACAAGGGGTTAAAACATTATCCCCTTCAGGTTAACACAGATCCTGTAAGCTGTACTTTTGCACACAACATTAAATACTTTAACAAATAATTAAAATACATCTACAGGCTGTGAATCAGAAGTGAGAGATTGTCCGAGCAAAATCAAAAATGCATTAACACATTTCAGATTGAGGCGTACATGCACACACAGCTAAATAACACACTATATAAAAAAGAAAACATGTACCTGCAATGTGACCGAATCTTTCAAACATGGTAAAGAGCGTCACATTTCCGGCTGACATCAGAGGGAAATCTGGAGCTAAAAAAATGTACGATATGTGGAAAATATATATTTTTAAATCTTTAAGCATGCGAACACATTGTATTATACCAAATAAACAAAATAACGTTTTTTTCCGTTGTGTGCTTTTTAACATATACTGATTGTGCTTGAGGGGGTCTGTGATTGGATGACAGGTGTTGGTGATCATTTTTAAGTGTTGTGATCAGGAATGCTGCTGCTGGTTTAAATTCATGCTGCACCACAAGAACGAAACGCTGATGACATCAAAGTACCGTGATTTTGATGTCACCTGCCTCTCGGTTCTTGTGGCGCCACATGGGGTCGAACAAGCCTGTTGTATCAGTTACTGGTTAGATCAGCGTAGCAGTGTAAAACGGGATGCGGGAGGTCCTGTACGGGACAAATCAATTAAGCTCAAAAAACGGGATGTCCTGGCTAACACGGGACAGTTGGCAACCCTAAGACTGACAGAGAGACAGACAGACAGACACACACATTGACCTTTGATGCATAGAGAGATAAAAATCCTCTTCATTTTAAAAGTCAGGAAGTGTGTTGTGACAACATTTATGACTATAATGATGACATTACCATGGTAAAGGTGAAAGAAACGATCATGCCTTGCCTTGCCTTGCCTTGAGAACACACGAGTGAATCCCAGGACATTTCTTTCACTTGCTCTGTGAGGAAAAGGTGGATGAGACAAGGGCTGGTTTACAGACACAACGCCCAGCATTTACAGATCTCTTACGCACACAGTGCTCAGTAGAGACGTGTGTCAGTACAGAGGTCAAGGGTCACACTTCAGTACCTGCTGCTGTACAAATAAAAGGTCATTAACCAGCCTAAAGAAAACTTTCCTGAAACTCTGACAGGTGATGATGATTTTTACTCTGGATTATTCGCATACTGCATACTTTTTAAGCAAGAGTATGTGAAATAGTAGACCGCATAGTGCACCTGTTGGGAAATGTTGTACTGTAGGTGATGCGAGGTATTACATGTATTTAATTACAGAATTAGTATTATAGTGTATTTTTTAAACATGCCTTGTGTGTCTGATCTGTGCCTCTTGAATCTGAGAACTAAAAAAAATATATGAAAAAAATAAACAGAGATAAAGAGATACATAATAATTGACTTTCTGAGCTTTGCTTGGAAAATGTGATAAAAGTTCTAGGAAAGATATAAAGAAAATGAGGGAAAACCTTTAATGGTTTCAGCCAATTTTTTTCACCCTGTGGTTCCCATGGTAACAACAAGAGTCTGCAGCGAAATGAGGAGAGACAGCGAGGTGATGCAGAAATGCTAATAGAAACCCCTATTACATCACACACCACAATACTTACAACAAACATTAATCCACATCATACAGCGAGGGCACAAGAGACTTATGATCTCTCTGCTTACACTGACAAAGGATGGCATTCGTACTGCAGGTGTTTGGAATGGAATAAAAAGACGTTCTGCTGACATACAGAACAACATCTCAGAAAACTTTTCTTAGATCAATGATTTACAAACCAACGTTTGCTTTCGCACCTTCTGTGTGTTGTTTTCACAGCAGTGTGTAGAGTGAAAGAAGGATGGGAGAGCAGTATTTAAAGTGAGACAATGGTAAGGATGGTGAGACAGCAGTGTGTAGAGTAAGACAGCAGTGTTTAGACTGAGAAAGAAGAGAAGGGTGAGACTGGAGTGTGTAGAGCAGTTCTATTCAAATCTTACCCTGGAGGGCCAGAGCACTGCATAGTTTAGCTCCAACCCTGATCAAACACAAGCTAATCAAACAGCAAGCTAATCAAGGTCTTCATGATCACTAGACAATCACAGGTGGTTGAGTTTGATTAGGGTTGGAGCTAAACTCTGTAGTGCTCCGGCCCTCCAGGGTAAGATTTGAATAGCCCTGGTGTAGAGTGAGACAACAGTGTGTAGAATGAGACAGTAGAGAAGGGTGAGACTGCAATGCATAGAGTGAGACACTAGGGAAGGGTGAGACAGTATAGAAGAGTGAGACTGAAGTGTTTAGAGTGAGACAGCAGTGTGTAGACTGAGACAGTAGAGAAGAGTGAGACAATAGAGAAAATTGAGACTGGAGTTTGTAAAGTGAGAGAACAGTGTATAGAATGAGACAGTAGAGAATTGTGAGACTGGATTGTGTAGAGTGAGACAGTAGAGAAGGATGAGACAACAGTGTGTAGAGTGAGACAGTAGAGAATGGTGAGACTTGAGTGTGTAGAGTGAGACAACAGTGTGTAAACTGAGACAGTAGAGAAGAATGAGACAATAGAGAAAAGTGAGACTGGAGTGTGTAGAGTGAGACAAAAGTGTGTAGAATGAGACAGTTGAGAAGTAGAAAAGGGTGAGACTGGAGTGTGTAGAGTGAGACAACAGTGTGTAGACTGAGACAGTAAAGAAGAGTGAGACAATAGAAAAGAGTGAGACTGGAGTATGTAGAGTGAGACAACAATGTGTAGAATGAGACAGAAGAGAAAGGTGAATGGAGTGTGTAGAGTGTAGAGCCCTGCACAGGCTTAAATCTCCAGCCCTTACCCGGCCCTGACCCGACGTGTTCAAGCCCTACCCGACCCCAGCCAGACAATGCCTGCAATTTTTTCAGCCCGAACCCGACCTGACCCGAGACCAATATCAATTACTTTTAAGCTCTCTCTCTCTGACGCGCGCGCTCTTTGATGCGCGCTCTCTCTCTCTCTCGGACGCGTTCTCAAACATAATAAGAGGTGAAGTATAGCTTTAGCCTGCTTATTGCTTTAATGTAGAGAGTTATAATAGTTCATTGTTCACAGTTCATATTTATGATCTTATAGTCCATTTGAAAATTTTTGTACGAACTGACTGTATTCTTCAGAAAGCACTAAATAACTTCCCTTCCCTTACCTGTCGCTGTTCAGTGTGCAATTAATAAATAAAAATTAGTATGACGTTAATTTTTAAAAGTGTGCGAGGTCCGTGCACGTCCTCCGCTAACACGGAAATGGCAAAAAGCGCAATTGGCTAAACGAGCATTAAATATTAATATGACGTTGATTTTTTGTTTTATTCATTTATAGTCACAAAACTTATCAACAAAACATCAATTAAAATTAAGAGACAAATTATATGAAACGAAATTTATTTTAAAGTAGCAAGAAAAACTTAAATTAAACTCGGAAATAATGTCTGACCCATTACAATTCTACCTTCAAATTGACCTTTACGCCCTATATGGCGTTTAAAATTACGGTCTCTCTTTCGTATTAAGCTAACTAAATTGAAACAAAACATAAACAACATTACAACAATATTCAAACCCAAATACTCAAACATAAATATAAAACAGACATTCTCTATAAGGATACATAAAACAATCTGATGTAGCGTTTATAATAGCTGGTTGGTAGATGTTTACTATTTTTGGCAAAACCTCCGTTGCAAACCTCCATTTACCTGAATAATGAAAATGATGCGCTGTCACATTAACATGAGCTGTTCATTTACATAAGACTCCATCTACGTTCATTTACACTGCAGTGCAACGTCTGAGTTCTCAAACTAAAACAATGTCTGCAGCTTTTGCGAACGAATCCGTTTATGAGGGATGAAAGCGGTGGTGTGTAAATGAAAGGCATAAACGTAGCAAAAGTAACGTTTTAAAGGACAAACGCATTAATGTAAACATAGCCTCAGATGCGCGCTGTCTCTGCTACACACGCAAACACACACACACAATGAGGAGAGACGCTAAAATAAGCCCGACCCGAGCCCGGTCTGTAAAAAAAAAAACGGCCCGAGCCCGGCCCAAATGGGCTTAGCCTGTCGGGCCCCGACGGGCTTGCAGGGCTCTAGTAGAGTGAGACACTAGAGAAGAGTAAGACTAGAGTGTGTAAAGTGAGACAGTAGTGAAGGGTGTTGTAGACAGCAGTTATGATGGTAAGACAGCAGTTATAATGGTGAGACAGCAGAGATGATTGTGAGACAGCAGAGATGATGGAAAGAAGCAGAGATGATGGTGAGACAGCAGAGATGATGGTGAGACAGCAGAGATGATGGTGAGACAGCAGAGATGATGGTGAGACAGCAGAGATGATGGTGAGACAGCAGAGATGATGGTGAGACAGCAGTTATAATGGTGAGACAGCAGTTATAATGGTGAGACAGCAGAGATAATGGTGAGACAGCAGTTATGATGGTAAGACAGCAGTTATAATGGTGAGACAGCAGAGATGATTGTGAGACAGCAGAGATGATGGAAAGAAGCAGAGATGATGGTGAGACAGCAGAGATGATGGTGAGACAGCAGAGATGATGGTGAGACAGCAGAGATGATGGTGAGACAGCAGTTATGATGGTGAGACAGCAGTTATAATGGTGAGACAGCAGTTATGATGGTGAGACAGCAGTTATGATGGTGAGACAGCAGTTATGATGGTGAGACAGCAGTTATGATGGTGCGACAGCAGTTATAATGGTGAGACAGCAGAGATAATGGTGAGACAGCAGTTATAATGGTAAGACAGCAGTTATAATGGTGAGACAGCAGTTATGATGGTGAGACAGCAGTTATAATGGTGAGACAGCAGAGATAATGGTGAGACAGCAGTTATAATGGTAAGACAGCAGTTATAATGGTGAGACAGCAGTTATGATGGTGAGACAGCAGTTATAATGGTGAGACAGCAGTTATAATGGTGAGACAGCAGTTATAATGGTGAGACAGCAGTTATAATGGTGAGACAACAGAGATGATGGTATGACAGCAGTTATAACGGTGAGACAGCAGAGATAATGGTGAGACAGCAGTTATGATGGTGAGACAGCAGTTATAATGGTGAGACAGCAGTTATAATGGTGACACAGCAGATATAATGGTGAGACAACAGAGATGATGGTATGACAGCAGTTATAACGGTGAGACAGCAGAGATAATGGTGAGACAGCAGTTATAATGGTGAGACAGCAGTTATGATGGTGAGACAGCAGTTATAATGGTGAGACAGCAGTTATGATGGTGAGACAGCAGTTATAATGGTGAGACAGCAGTTATGATGGTGAGACAGCAGTTATAATGGTGACACAGCAGAGATAATGGTGAGACAGCAGTTATGATGGTGAGACAGCAGAAATAATGGTGAGACAGCAGTTATGATGGTGAGATAGCAGTTATAATGGTGACACAGCAGATATAATGGTGAGACAACAGAGATGATGGTATGACAGCAGTTATAACGGTGAGACAGCAGTTATGATGGTGAGACAGCAGTTATGATGGTGAGACAGCAGTTATAATGGTGAGACAGCAGTTATGATGGTGAGACAGCAGTTATAATGGTGAGACAGCAGTTATAATGGTGAGACAACAGAGATGATGGTATGACAGCAGTTATAACGGTGAGACAGCAGAGATAATGGTGAGACAGCAGTTATAATGGTGAGACAGCAGTTATGATGGTGAGACAGCAGTTATAATGGTGAGACAGCAGTTATGATGGTGAGACAGCAGTTATAATGGTGAGACAGCAGTTATGATGGTGAGACAGCAGTTATAATGGTGACACAGCAGAGATAATGGTGAGACAGCAGTTATGATGGTGAGACAGCAGAAATAATGGTGAGACAGCAGTTATGATGGTGAGATAGCAGTTATGATGGTGAGACAGCAGTTATAATGGTGAGACAACAGAGATGATGGTATGACAGCAGTTATAACGGTGAGACAGCAGTTATGATGGTGAGACAGCAGTTATGATGGTGAGACAGCAGTTATAATGGTGAGACAGCAGTTATGATGGTGAGACAGCAGTTATAATGGTGAGACAGCAGTTATAATGGTGAGACAACAGAGATGATGGTATGACAGCAGTTATAACGGTGAGACAGCAGATATAATGGTGAGACGACAGAGATGATGGTGAGATAGCAGTTATAATGGTGAGACAGCAGTTATAATGGTGACACAGCAGATATAATGGTGAGACAACAGAGATGATGGTATGACAGCAGTTATAACGGTGAGACAGCAGAGATAATGGTGAGACAGCAGTTATGATGGTGAGACAGCAGAGATGATGGTGAGACAGCAGTTATAATGGTGAGATGACAGAGATGATGGTGAGACAGCAGTTATAATGGTGAGACAGCAGTTATGATGGTGAGACAGCAGTTATAATGGTGAGACAGTAGTATTTAGAGTGAGACAGCGGGGAATGAGATAAAATGTTTAGACAGCAACCGGCCTGCAAAGCAGCGTGAAACCAAACAAAAAATTCATCACAATTATAAATAATTCAGGCATCAATTAAAGCAGAAGAGCAGAGAGCACAAACACACTTCTGTTTATTCTCCTCTACAGACTCCACGAGTCTCTGCAGAACATTCCTCAAAATAAACGGCTATACTTCAGCTAAACTCAGTCTACAGTATGCAGTCTATATAATGTGAACTGTATATTCTGTATACATTAATGCCGCAGTGACTCATTACACACAAGCCTATCAAAGATCACACAAACACAATACACTTAACATTCTGTAGCTATTGTCATGAATGAATGTCAGGGAAGAAAATAAAGTGCTAAAATCAGACAATTTTAGGAATCATTTTGATTTAAAATGCAAAACCAGCAAATTTATTTCTAAGATGAACACACAGCTAGTGATTGGGATTTGTTTGAGGCTTTATGAAAGAAGCTGTGTGTGTGTGTTTGTGTGTGTGTGTAGATGGGTCTGTAAGTAAAGATGTCCTTGTAAATTTGCCTTTTCAGGAGTGAAGCCAACATTTCACCTCTGACACACACACAGTCAGTGAGTGATGTCATACATTGTTTGTGTGTTTATGTTTTGGCTGCATTAGATTTAATGATAACAGTTTCCTCTCGCACACACAAGTTGTTTAATTATTGCAGAACACAACTCGTAAACGCTTATCGCAGAGCTACACAGCGTCCTCACAAGTTGTTTTTGGGTGCTATATTTCATTAAACCAGTGAGGACATTTTGCACTCGCAATTATAAGAAAACCTGTACACACAAGCGAACACACGCTGTGTCTTAGTGCTATTTTTAAATGTCTTGTAAAAATCAATATGCAGAGTGACGCACAACACCAGTGTGTGTGTGTGTTTGTGTTGCACATAAAGAACAGTGAAGTGTATGAGATCCGAGGTGTGATGATACCTCAATCAGACTTCAGATCTGTCAACTTATGAAGTCTGACCAAAGACATGAAATGATTCATTAAAGAGAATCTGATATGAGATGATGTCATTGTTGAGTTTTGTGTTTTCATCAATAATGGACACACGCCTTTTAAATCATTCGATCAAAGCTGAAGTGTCATCTCTGTGTCACTATCATCATCACATTCTTCAATACTGCTTTTATAATCAATATTAATTGTTAAATCTCTTCGTTTAATGTTTTAAGCAGACAGAAAGGCAGATAATAACAGAATAAGCTATTGTTATTTTATTTGATTATATAAATATGTGCAATAAAACTACAACCTGACAGAATTTTAATCATGACAAACGCAACAACCACACAAAATTACAAAAACAATATTGTGTAGCATTGATATAAAGTGTATAGCAGATGTTTGGTAAGTTCATTGTGATGTGTCCCAGACAGCAGACAACTCCAGGCCGGTTCTGCACCGGAGTTACTCACTCTGGCACGGATCCGGCCCAGAGTCATCAGCTGCTTGGGGTCCTACTGTAGTTTAAGGAAGAGCGCCGCTCCGCTCTGAATCCATGTGTCATGAGCTCCAGCGCACGGCAGCTGTACGCTTGTCACCACACGCTGTCGCTCTGAACTGCTGTAGACGGGCAGAGAAATACACTCGTCTGGACAATAACTGCCCACAGCAGTCTGCAAAAACACACACAGCTTTAGTATAAGATCATGAGAGAGAGAGAGAAAGAAATAGAGAGAGAAAGAAAGAGAGAGATACCCGTGGGATCCAAGCCATAAAACACGCAGGGACAGCAGACACACTGGGAGAGTCATGCTGACTTTCAGCAAGACGATGTCCATCAAAACTACAACCTTCCAACTGAAGACCACCGACCTACAGAGAGAGAGAGAGAGAGAAATTTGAATGTAAAACATCATTTGTCATGGCAATAAAGCTAAATTATATTGAACCTGAGAGGTTGGTTAACAAGAAATGTCACTGTAAAGTTGATCACAGTTTGTACCTTGACTTGAAGTTTAGCTTCAGTGATTTGACCCCTCCATGATGTCACAAATTTCAGACTGTCCATAGAGCAACTCATCAACCTGAAACACAAAGAAATAAATAACAGATCCATAACACAGGGTTTCTCAAACTTTGTCGGCGTGCGGACCCCCTTGAGTACGGTGCATCCCTTTACAGCCCCCCAAAAGAAAATGTATGACATAAAAACTTACAATTTAAATTCAACAAAACATAGTAACTTATACAACGTATTGCTGTTGTCTGTGGTTTTATTAAACACAATTTACGATAAATTTTTGTATTTTATATAATGTCATAAAATGGGGGCCCCTGTCACCATCTCGCAGCCCCCAGTTTGAGAACCAATGCCATTACACAAGGTTTCCCAAACTGGAACCCCTGGTGGTTTGCTAGGGAATCGCAGGGGGTTCGTGAATTAATAAAAAACAAATAATTACAATTAAATTATAAAATGTAAATAAATACTTCTAAATTTAACACTCAGGATACATTTTATTTGTTTAATCTGTAACACTTTACTTGAAGGGGTGTTCATAAGCCTGACATGACACCTTCATAATCATGAAGGAGATTTTATGTACATTTATGACAACTGTCATTAAATGTCATTTGTTAAATTGTGTCATCTTTAATGCAAAGATGACACTGTTTGAGATGACAACTTGACATAAACCAATACATTATAACTTGTCATAAATCTGTCATAAACATGACATAGACCTTTTGCGAGTCGACGTCACAGTTACGTCACGCGCGCATGTGGTGGCAGAAAAACAGTGGAAGTGAATGAGACACGAGTGAAACGAACAATATAACTCACTAGAAAATGTTTTGTTGTGCTGTTGAGTGTCAGAATAGGAATGCCAAAATAGATGACCTTCATTTTTATAGTATATCGTCGTCGAAGACACCATTTGAAGATAAACGTAGGTGTTTATGGTTGCAATAAAAGCCCTCAACCGGACAGACTGGAGTGATGAAATCATCTGGAAATCTTTTAATTATTTGAATAGAAAATAATTAGAGAAGATATCCGGTGTTCTGTCGAAGTCTGATCCCTCTGTGTGTTTCTTAAAGCGTTTTCATCACGTTACGTTTATAATTTATTTAGAAAGATTAAAGATTTTAATTAGTTCATAATATCAATAATATTACCATTTATTAAAGTTTTCTTATTTTTTCATTTTCTATTACTTCTTTTTACCTTATATCTTAGCCTATGTCTTCTTCCTGTTTGTTCTAAATTATGATGTTAACTAATAAATATACATAGCACACACACACGATGTAAAGTGTTAATAATATATAAACAGGCCTATACAAATTAATTTGTATGTAAACATCATAGTTTTAGATCAAACACGTAGGCTAAAAATATAAGGAAGAAATTGAAAACAGGAAATGATGAAATATTTAAGAAATGATATTATACAGAATACATGATAGTATTGCTCTTATAAGTACTTCAGCGATTCATACTGTAAAAATAGTTGATTAACCAATAAAGAACAATACATATACATTACATAAATGCACACAATTAGTAGCCAAGCCATTTAAACTTTTAATTTAATTAAAAAATAAACGTAACTTGGTGAAAACGTTTTAAGAAACATTACACTTAAGAGAAATATAGGGGAAACAGACTTCTACAGAACACCGGATCCTTAAAAATCACAGTTTAATGCTAAAACACTTCACACCTCTATTGAGAAGCATTCACGTTCTGCCACCAGTTGGGCTCCGCCCACAAAAAACATCATCTCTGTTTGCAAACACGCAAAAGGTCTATAGCAGAATAAAAATCAAACTAAAAAAACTAGATAGCTTTTAAACTGTCATTTAAATGTCATTAAGTGTCAATACTATGTCAAATAATTTAAAATACCTTGACAAAATTTATCAGACACATCAAAATATTATACTTAACTACATGTATGTGAACTTTACATAAAAACTGACAACTAACACAACTTGTTCTTCCTCACATAGAGGATTCTGAAATTTTCTCATACAGAAGAAAAAAATAGCAAAACATTTAATTAATTTAATTAAATAATTTAATGTAAAAAAATGTTTTTCCAGCGATATGGACCCAAAGCCGCATGGATGAAATAAAATATAATTTGATCAATTTTAATTATTATTATCAATATTATTGGATGATTGATTTTATTTCTTAAACACATGGAGGAAACTTTAAAAAAAACATTATGAACTGAAGAATATTTAATAAAGAATAATTTGACACTTAATGACATTTTAATGACAAATTATATTTGTACCACTGTAGTTGAGGTCAAGAAAAATATTCATGATGCTGTTATAAAACTATTTAAGAGTCTAAACACTTATTGACATTTTAATGTCAAATTCAATTTGTATCGCTGTTAAAAAGTGGTAAGTTATGTTGTCTTGGTAAAGTTTTCATGACAAGTTATGATGTATTGGTTTATGTCAAGTTGTCATAACAAAGACATCTCACACAATGTCATCTTTGCAATAAAAATGACATAATTAAACGAATGGCACTTAATGACATTTTTTTTTATTTGGAACAACATGCATCTCCTAACCACAACCTGTAAAAATGATTGTACTAGCAAGCGGCTAACGCATGTTGCACTATTGTGCACAGTTTTGCTGTGACCCGGTTAACTTACACACTTGCTTAAATGAGTGTTAAAATGTTAGTGTCTGTTGTCGTTTTATTGCATGGATGAATAATGTGTATTGATGTCGATAATGTCTTCTTAGTAAGTCTAATGTAAGCATTATGTCAATACATGTTGCTCTATTGTTGGACTGTGCGGAGACTGTGTCAGTTGACCAATCAGAGCAGAGTAGGCTACTGAAAGGTGGGGTTTAGGCAGACCGAGTCGTTGAACGGCTTCACAAAAATCGTTTGGGGAACTCTGAGATATGGGGTAATATTACATTTATATTTTGAGAAAATTACAGTGTTTTTTGACCTTGAATGCATTTATACCTGTTGTCCGGGACTTGACTGTGCTGTGTTATGTCATGGTTATAAAGGTGTCATGTCAGTCTTCAAGTAAAGTGTTGTCGTTTAATCTGAATGTTGCGTTTCCATTACACAACACTACATCAGAAGACTGACGAGCAAAATAAACAGATACATGTTATGTACTAATAAAAAAACTACTAGATGAAGGTCTAATAACAGAAAACAAATGAAAAATATAAACATGCAAATGTGCTATTAAAGTCATAAAAAAGTCTATTTTTCTCCGTGGTGACATATCTGAGTGAAACGGCTTCTGAAATGAAAAAAAAAAGGGTACACTGTAAAATAATTCAGTTGAAATTGCAGCTGGGTTGCCGGTAATTTACCGTAGATTTACATTTATGTTATTTACTGGCAAGAGTTTGTTCAAAGTTAAATGAACATTAAACATTTACAAGTCTTTGTCTTTAAAGAGTAAAACTAAAAAAACAGCATCAAGTAAAACATTCTGGGAAACAAAATCTGAAGCAAAAAACAGAAAAAGGTTGATGATGATTTTTGGTTCCCAGAATGCTTTGCATGAGGCTGTTATTGTATAGTTTTATTCTGTAAAGATATAGACTTGTTAATATTTAAAATTTATTTAACTTTGAACAAACTCGTTCCAGTAAATAACATAAATGTAAATCTACGGTAAATTACCGGCAACCCAGCTGCAATAACATTGCAATTTCTACGGAATTTTTTTACAGTGTAGGGCAGGACTTGAATTCATCCATCGAAAATTGACTGGATCGTTGTACGTTGGGTCATGTTGCTATTTGCAAATCACTGCAATCTTTTCCCAGACCCTGCCCACCTGCCATCCCATATGACAGGTAGTAAAGAGAAATTGTTTTGAGAAGAGTAGGAGATTTGGGTTTTTGATGAAAGATTTTGAGGGCACATTATTTTTTTTTTAAATCATGAAGCTCACAGATCAGGTCAAGAGGGTTCGGCTGATGGAAAAGTTTGAAACCCTTGGCATAACGGATATACAACCCCATTGCTTGTGTTGAGCAGGCATGTGAAACTTCACCTGTGATCAGATGTGTGTGCAGGAAGTTACCTTGCTGTTTCCTGTCTCAGGGCGTTTAGGAAAGTGTCAGGGTGAAAGAGTTCAGACAGATCCAGCATTTCTGACAGAAGTCCTCCTCTCTCGGCCCTCTCGACCCAACTCTACACATAGAGAGAGAGAGAGAGAGAGAGAGAGAGAGAGAGAGAGAGAGAGAGATGATGAGATCTGATGACAGAAGTGATTTTAGTGTAACAATGGATCCCTGTCCACATCTGCTTCTGCCCTTCATTCTTCATAGCGTGAGATTCTTGCCATCAATCTCAAGAGCACAGATCTTAATCCTGCAGCACCATCTTCACCTTATTAATTATTTAACACAGCTGTTAGCAGAGAGATTCATGAACTGGAATGAGTGTGTTAGATAAGACTGACGTGAAATGTGCAGTGTTGTGAGTCCTCAGGATTAAGAGCAGGCGCCTCGGAGGAAACTTGTGTGCGCTTACACGTCTATCAATAACACACAAAAGCCAGAATATTCTCGGACCAATCATGAAATTCCAAAAACATAAACGTTCTGACCAATAGGGTGACGGTTTATATATAATCTGAAGTGTTGCTTTATGAAGGTAAACTGGAACAAAACAATCAGATGTGAAGAAGTCAAACACTGTGGTCTGGTATTCGGTTCAGGAAATGACCCACAAAAATCCACAGCGCTTTTCCTGTTGTAAAGGAGAGTGAGTTTGTTAAGTGTTTATCTCAGACCGATGAGACTTTAGGAATCCTCGGAGTAATCCACAGGGATACATGAGGTTATATTTCACACATTGTACAGATCAATGTAGACAGCTGCTGTTATTGAAATTGGACTCATTGGAGCAGGTGCTTTCATAATAGCACTGACTGATATGATTTAATTATCCGTTACGGGAGCTGAAATTCAGCAGATCTGAGGTCAGTGAGTTTTGGCACAATGACACATCAGGCTGTTCGCTTTCTGTATCTGTTTGTGTGTTTTGAACCTCGTTTTATATTTTTATTTATTACTCTGTACTGGGGTGGCGCGGTTCACAAAGCCCACGGTTCGGTTCGTATCACGGTTTTCGGTTCTGTACGGTTCTTGTTGTTGTTTTTTCTTTTAATCGTTTACACTCCAGAAATTTACTTCAGCATATGATAAATAGCTTAATTATCCATAATTTAAGATACAGTATTAACAAAATTGTTATATCGTAATCATTCACAAACTGAATTTGACTTGACTTCAAGCACAATATTATATATTATATTATATATATTAGTAGAAATATCTAAAAATTATTATATTAAGATGCCTTTTCTTGATGAGCAAAATGAAGTAAATAAGTCTAGTTTTAAGACAAATAATATACAATTTAAGTAAAATTGTCCTTAAAACAAGCAAAATTATCTGCCAATGGGGTGAGAAAAAAAATTGTGAAATAAGATTTCTTTTTTCTTAAACACTTAATTCAAGTACAAGTCACCCCATTGGCAGATATTTTTTCTTGTTTTAAGCACAAATTCACTTAAATTGTATATTTTTTGTCTAAAAAAAACTAGTAGAAATACATCTTGATTTAAGAATTTTTAGATATTTCTACTGAAAACAAGACAAAAAGACTAAGGGCCCTATCTTGCACCCAGCGCAATTGACTTTGTCAGTGACGCATGTATCATTCGTATTTATCACCGGTGCACAGTGGGTTTTTCCCTCCACAGACGCACATCGGCAAACTAGGGAATGAACTTGCGCTGGGCGTTTCAGCGCAAAAAAGGAGGCGTGTTGTGGCGCAAACCATCCCTGATGATATTTTGCAAATTCAAAAAACAATTGCGCCACTGACCAAAAAAAACTAGTCTAAAGTCAGTGGCGCGTTGCGCGTTGTTCATTATGCTATTTTAAGGGCGCATGCTTGACCATAATGTATAGCGTGCACAACGCGCACACACTTTACTTATCTAATCTACACAGATGCAACAGTTATTTTTGCAAATCATAAATTGTTACAATAAAAAATATTAACACATGAGATAAGGGAAATCATTGTGTTGAGCATTGTAGTGATAGTTTTATTTTGTGTGACTTCAGACCAACCCCTTATTGATTTGCGCCTGGCTCAATAGTTATTTCTCCCGCCGGGAAAATAGCAACAGCGCCCAAGATCCGCCCACAAACTCACTTACGCTTTGCGCTTCGCACTTGCGTTTCAGATCGTTAAAATAGGGCCCTAAGTAAGAAGTATTGCAATGCACATTAGCTGTGTTTCCATTACCCTTTAAATTGTGAAAATTGACATTGACAATTATGCAAAAACTTCCATATATCGCAAAAAAAAGTTTTTCAGGCAATTCGGAAAGAGTGTATTTTGCAAAACTGCAATGAAAACAGTTCATTCGCATTTTTCAGATGCAAGTAAGTCACATAATTATTATGTAAAGAATAATTGACGATGGGCCAGTGAATTATTCGAAAATAATGGTAATGTGGCACAAAGCGAAGCTCTGGTGCCTATTTTTAATACGTTTTACAGGCTAGGCGTGTGCGGTTTACAGAAAAATAATCAACACCCATGGAAAATTTCTCAGCCAATCAGAATAAAGCATTTAACAGGCCGTGGTATAAATAAAAATAATGCGGTACGTACTAAAACCTCCCAGAAACATCTCTTTTGATTTAAAATAATTTACTATTACATCCAAGAACTAACTCAAGTTGAATATTTACGATTTGCTATCGAAACGGCTCCGACAAGAAATCTTGTTGTGTGGGGGAAGCCCCGAGGACGAATGCACACACGTTGTAGATTGTCACGTGAAACAAAATGATACACAATCAGAAGGCGTGCAGATGAAAGATAAAACCATAACAACACTGCAAAAAATGATTTTCAAGAAAAAAAATCTTAGTAAAAATATCTAAAAATTCTTAAATTACGATGCTTTTTCTTGATGAGCAAAACGACCCAGGAAAATAAGTCTGGGAAGATTTTTTTGCTTCTTTTATGCACAAAATCACTTAAATTTTGCTCATCCAGAAAAAGCATCTTAATTTAAGTATTTTTAGATAATTTTACTGAAAACAAGACAAAAATACTAAGAATTTGTTTTCTTGAAAATGAAATGGCGCAGCATGCACAGTCCAAAGTGAGATGGACATCAGAGATGTAAAAAAGTGCAGTGCATTGTAATGACATTTCTTTATGCGTTTATTAAGTTTGGATGCGAGAAACATCGCAAGATCTTCACAAGATTTCCTGTATTCTCATGCTGAGACTCACGTTGTTTGTGAAGTTAATCTGATGGTGCGTGGTATGCTGTCATGACCACATAGCGGCGGTCTACACACGATAGCAGTGGTTTTCGGGTTCGCGAGATGGTGCCAGGGGGCCCCAGTTTTATGACATTTTATGAAGTAAATTTATTTATCATGAATTCTGTGTAATTAAACCTAAAAAAAATAAGGCTACTAACCAAAAGCACTACTTTTTTGTATAATTTAATGTTTTTTTTATTACAATGCTGAGTTTTAGAACAGTTTTTTATCACAAATTTTCTTTGGGGGGCCGCGAAGGAATGCACCGTACACAAGAGGGGCCACACACTGAAAAAGTTTGGGAACCACTGCACTATAGGATCAAACGTGTTAAATCGTAAATTTTTTATTGTGTTTGTTGTCTCTCACAATTTGGAAATCTGATAAGATTTTAAAATATTATTATTTGGTGTGTACCCGGCTTTAGTATTTTTGTCTTCTCGTCTAGTTTAGTATAATTCTAGTTTTAAGATGAAAAGACAAAACATTTAAAGGGACAGTAAGTAGGATTTACCCCCATCTAGTGGTGAAATTGTATTTTGCATTCAAACGAACAGTGCTCTCGAGCGCCTCGCTTTTTCAAATGCGTGTTGCAACTACGCTATGAAATCACTGATCTCCTTGTCCGTTTCAGCTGGTTCACGTGGTCTGAATGAAAACGCGTTGTGGAAAGGCGTTGGTAGGCTAGTGCTTTTTGTCCCTCTCTGCTATTATAGTGTATCAATATGGCGGAACGACATGGACTTACCCGTTCAATGTAAATAAAGAGAAGAAATTCTAAGCTTACAAAGAAAAGTAATTTCATTGGCAGATGTCATTTGACACAGATGAGGACATATTTATGAATAAAGACACTGATTTTGATTAATAAAACACTTAAATCCTACTTCAGTCCCTGAATTTGTGCATAAAACAAGCAAAAAATCTGCCAATGGGGTAAGAAAAAAGATCTTGAACTTTTTACTTAAACACTTCATTCAAGAAAAATTCAAGACATTTTTTCTTACCCCATTGGCAGATTTTTTCACTTAAATTTGATATTTTTGGTCTAAAAACTAGACTTATTTCCTTAGGTCATTTTGCTTATTAAGAAAATGCATCTTGTTTAAAAAAATTATACAGAAAACAAGAAGAGCACTGCTTCATCTAAATGTTCAAACATCAGTGCCTCATTCCTTTACTCATTTACTGTAGTATTTATATACTCCATCTGCAATCCATTAAGATCTACTCTAAGCCCAAAGAAAGGCCAAAAATCATCTTCTTCATCATCATCATCTTCAACAGCTGCAGAATGACATTCTTCATGAGCGGTGTGTCTCTCTGCATGACTAAATACAGTCAAACTAACTCACATCAGTAACCCAGTAAGATTATACACAAACATGCACTCACACGCATGCATGCACATACACACACAAACACACACGACAGGTGTTTCACAATCTTTAGATTTGGCCTCTGTCCCAGGCTCTGATTGGTCAAATGAAAGTAGTTAACCCCACGGGTCAATCTCGTCAAAACACGTCCAGCTCTAATATTTCATCCCAAAAACCAAAACAATGAAATCATTTACATTCCACTAAATCTAAGAAAAATTAGGCCTATTTTTAGGAGCATTACAAGTTTTGCTAAATGATTTTTTAATGACAGCTGAACACATTTTCTCATTACTGTAATGTGTCTGGATGTTTTACTTTTGAGTCTCAGCTTCTAATTATTCTCAATGGTGATTCTGATAAGACTTAATTATTTTATTATACTTTTTAGGCTAAATATAATTTCTTTTTTGATACGACGAACATGTTTGGTAGATTTGCTCCTGCGCTGCAAAAAATGACTTTCTTACTTAGTATTTTTGTCTTGTTTTTAGTAGAAATATCTAAACATTCTTAAATCAAGATGCATTTTCTTGATGAGCAAATGACCTAAGAAAATAAGTCTAGTTTTTAGATCAAAATGTATCAAATTTAAGTGAATTTGTGCTTAAAACAAGCAAAAAAAATCTGGCAATGGGGTAAGCAAAAAATCTTGAAAATTTTTCTTAAACACTAAATTAAAGAAAAAATTGCTTACCCCTTTGGCAGATTTTTTTGTTTGTTTTATGCACAAAATCACTTAAATTTGATATTTTTGGTCTAAAAACTAGATGTATTTTCTTGGGTTGTTTTGCTCATCAAGAAAAAGCATCTTAATTTAAGAATCTTTTGATATTTTTACTTAAAAAATGAAAATCATTTTTTGCAATGTATGTTTATGTTTCAAAGCTACTTTGCGTTGTATCAACTTCAAATACACAACACAGACATTACTGAGACACAAACACAGCTGCGTAATAAACAACAAACATTAAGACGTTCAGTGTTTACAATTCGTGAGAATTTAGTGTCTGGTCAAACCTCAACATCTAAACAAACTTTGCAATGCATGCATCTGCAAAAATCGCATCGCAGAACATAAGAGGACCTTCTTTAAAAGGAAAACTTTAGAGTTTTACACTATATAAAAATTATTTAAACGGCTAAGAGAAATCACAGATTGAATAATAATTTACCTTGTTAAAGACATGGTGGTAACAATGGCAAAAGCCTCTAAACGCCATTTAAATGCTCTCTGCAAATATTCATCAAATACTTTCTCTTCCAACCTCTTAATCTTGGTCTGAGATCATTCAGAAATACCACTTTGTTGGGAGAATCCATCAAGAGTCTAATAAAAAAATTCAAATTTTCTAGAAAACATGACAGACTAAGGGAAGGTTTACATTTCTCTTGTTTTGCACGTTTTCGGCACGGTTTTAGACGTGAAATGTGAACCATCCCTTAAGAGGGTTTTGCATCTGAGCTCTTCAATTAAAGGTTTTAATAACATGGTCTGGTGGCTTGACAAGACTAAACCATCACACAACTTAACTATTTTCCTTAAGTTGCCATCCCAGAGCTCTCGGAGAAATTGAAGGCAAAAGTTAGTTCCTCTCAAACAGAGCTTATCTGATGAAGTCACACACGGTACCATACTGCAATGCGCACAGCAGGAAAAGCAATATACCGCAACATTAGTTTCTATCAAATACCGTGCAGCCCTTCATAATCTACACACAAACACATACGGTCTTAATGTTACATGCAGAAAATCATGTCAACACTAAAGTGGACAATACTGTGTGTGTGTTTGTGTTTAGCTGTGATCAGTTGTCCCTTAGGTGAAGTCGGTCATGAATTATTCATGAGACTCTTATCTGATGTCTTTAATATTCACACTGCGTAACTCTTCCTTTTGGCATTCAAGGTCAGCGTGCGTGCGTGCGTGCGTGCGTGCGTGTGTGTGTGTGTGTTCACATTTTGCCTGTATCAGCAGATATCATACACATGTATTGGTGTGTTTACAGAAACATCACATAAATGGGCTTTAACATTGCTATTTAATCGTTCTAGTAATTTATCACACACATGAGACATGATATTATCTATAACCATAACCCAGGCCTGTTCATTAAAATTATATTATGTTTACTCTAGTGCAGGGGTCTCCAACCTATTTGTGAGCAAGGGCTACCACAATAGATAAAACAATCTGAAGGGCTACTTTTTTATATAGTCTACTTGTTAATCTTATTTTATTTGACTTTTTATCATTGTTTAAAATATTAACATAGATAAAAGAAACCAAGATAATATAAAAGATATGTAATAAATAAATATTACACATTAAGACTATTAGAATGTGCTTTGGCGGGCACCTCACAGACTATGTGCACGCAACCTACTGGCACCATGTTAGAGACCACATCTGTAGTGTTGCAAAAAAGTATTTTCAAGAAAAAAAATTCTTTGTATTTTTGTCTTGTTTTCAGTAAAAATATCTAAAAATTCTTAAACTAAGATGCTTTTTCTTACGGAGCACCTAAGGGGACATGGAGCAAAAATTAAATAAAGTTAATTTCATGTGCTCACGCGAAACCTTCATGTGCAGAATTTTTTTTTAAAGTTTAGTTTCACGTGCTCACGTGAAGCTATCGCGCGAGCTCGTGAAACTATCGCTTGCTCACCTGAAACTATCGCGCATGTGAAAGTGAAAGTTTCACGTGAGTAGGGCTGAACGATACATCGAGTTTTCATCGTCATTGCGATATGAACTCACGCGATGAACACATCGCAACAGACAGCCTTGTTGCAATGAATAAGCGCATGTAATAAACGTTTGACCTATCACGTTTAGTCCTGAAGACATGCCCTGCGTCCCAAACCGCATACTTCCATACTATATAGTAGGCGAAAAGCACTACTTCTCGTACTCTTTGCATACTATGTAGTATGGAAGTAGGCAGTTTGGGACGCACGGATGGTTTGTGCGTTCATGCTATTAGGCCAATCAGGGGAACCCCCAAGTCAGCTACGCTCAGATTGATTTGTGAGGTGTCAGTTGCGACGCTGTGCCTGTTAGCAAAAACGATGGCGGAGAAAGGAGAGAAGAGTGAGGAAAATGTGTTGTCAGACGAAGACCTTGTGGTGAAAAGGAACAGCACTTCAGCTATATCATGGAATTATTTTGGATTTAGGAGAGATGACGCCGCAAACACAGGTACTGTGGAAGCGGTGATTCACATATTGTGTCTATTGCGCACTCAAGTTCATTATTTCAAATGTAGGCACGCAGTATGTGCGCTCTGGAAGCGCAGCGCTCGCGACTCGCACGCGGTCGCGACTCGCACGCGGTGCGACGCGCTCATTTTTCCAGGCTTCTCAAAAACATTTGAACTTTTCAGAATGACACAAGCGCAGCGTGCAGGTCATGTGACAATAACCTACGTGTCTAGCGTTTTCCAAGCATTTTTAGGCGCGACATGTGGCCCCTAAAACATGAAAAAAATTGAAAATATCTATCGCAACTCACATAGTCATTGCAACATTAAACAATGTCACCGCACATCGCAACTTTTCCTCACATCGTGCAGCCCTACACGTGAGCACATGAAACTAAACTTTAGATTTTTTTTACTCCAATGTCACCGTAGGGGCTTGGTATTTTCTTGATGAGCAAAACAAACTAAGAAAATAAGTTTAGTTTTTAGATCAAAAATATAAAATGTAAGTGATTTTGTGCATAAAACAAGCAAAAAAATCTGCCAATGGGGTAAGCAAATTTTTTTTCTTGAATTTTGTTTTTAAGAAAAATGTTCAAGATATTTTTGCTTACCCCATTGGCAGATTTTTTTTGCTTGTTTTATGCACAAAATCACTTACATTTTATATTTTTGGTCTAAAAACTAGACTTCTTTTCTTGGGTCGTTTTGCTCATGAAGAAAAAAATCTTAATTTAAGAATTTTTTGATATTTTTACTGAAAACAAGAGAAAAATACTAAGAAAATGTCTTCTTGAAAATCATTTTTGCAGTGTACATGACTTTCTTACTTAGTATTTTTGTCTTGTATTAAGCACATATATCTAAAAATTCTCAAGTCAAGTTGCATTTCCTTGATGAGCAAAATAACCTAAGAAAATAATACTAGTTTTAAGAAAAAAAAGATAGAATTTAAGTGAATTTGTGGATTAAACAAGCAAAAAAATCTGCCAATGGGGTAAGCAAAAATCTTGAACTTTTTTCTTAAACACTTAATTCAAGAAAAATTTGCTTACCCCATTGGCAGATTCTTTTGCTTCTTTTATCTAAAATTTCATTTAAAGGAACAGTATGTAAGAAATTTATATCAATGAATCATAAAATGGCCCTGATATGTCACTAGACATTAAGAAATCCTTTTCATTTCAAATACTTATATCACTGACAACAGTGGTCTGGCCAGGATATTGTCATTTAAAAAGTGGAGTTGCAGCCCTCAACTGATGTTTATGTTGTCATTTTGTGTATTGGCCATCAGTTGTGTGATTGCAGTACCAGTTTTGGCCACATTACTACATACTGTTCCTTTAAGTTTGATACATTTTGTCTAAAAACTAGACTTATTTTCTTAGGTCATTTTTGCTTATCAAGAAAAAACCTCTTGATTTAAGATTTTTTTTTATATTTGTACTGAAAACAAGACAAAATACTAAATAAGAAAGTCATTTTTATTACACTGCAAAAAATGATTTTCAAGAAGAAAAAAAGTAGTATTTTTGTCTTGTTTTCAGTACAAATATCTAAAAATTCTTAAATTAAGATGTTATTCCTTGATGAGAAAAAAAACAACCCAAGAAAAGAAGTCTAGTTTTTAGACCAAAAATATCAAATTTAAGTGAGCAAAAAAATTTGCTAATGGGGTAAGCAAAAAATCTTGAACCTTTTTCTCAAACACTACACTGCAAAAATGACTTTCTTACTTAGTATTTGTGTCTTGTTTTCAGTAGAAATATCTAAAAGTTCTTAAATTAAGATGTATTTTCTCGATGAGCAAAATTACCTAAGAAAATAAGTCTCGTTTATAGACAAAAAATATACAATTTAAGTAAATTTAAACTTAAAACAAGCAAAAATATCTGTTTATGGGGTGGGAAAAAAATCTAAAAATAAGATTTATTTTTTCTTAAACACTTAATTTAAGCAAAAATTTCTCACCCCATTGCCAGATAATTTTACTTGTTTTAAGCACAAATTCACTTAAATTGTATATTTTTTGCCCAAAACCTAGACTTATTTTCTTAGGTCATTTTGCTCATCAAGAAAAAACATCGTAATTTAAGAATTTTTAGATTTTCTACTGAAAACAAGACAAAAATACTAAGTAAGAAATCGTTTTTTGCAGTGTAAATTCAAGACAAATTCAAGAAAGATTTGCTTACCCCATTGGCAGATTTGTTGCTTGTTTTATGCACAATATCACTTAAATTTGATATTTTTGGTCTAAAACCTGGACTTATTTTCTTCAGTCATTTTGCTCATCAAGTAAATGCATCTTATTTTAAGAATTTAAAGATATTTTTACTGAAAACAAGACAAAAATACTAGGAATTTTTTTCTTGAAAATCATTTTTTGCAGTGCAGGCTGAGTCAAAGCGGTCTTGTCTACATCACCAATCCCAGTACACTGCAAAAAATGATTTTCAAGAAAAAAATTCTTAGTATTTTTGTCTTGTTTTCAGTAAAAATATCTTAAAATTCTTAAAATAAGATGCTTTTTCTTGATGAGCAAAACGACCCAGGAAAATAATTCAATATTTTTGACCAAAAATGTAAGTGATTTTGTGCATTAAACAAGTAAAAAAATCTGCCAATGGGGCAGATTCTTGAAAATAATTTTTTGCAGTGTAAACTGTTGCATACAATTCTTGTGTTTGTTGTAGTCCAAAAAAAGAGATTTACGTTGGAGACGATAACTCGCATCATCGTTTACTTTGGGTTTGTACCTTTTGCATATCGTTAACATGTACTACTACACACTTACACAACAAATAATATGTAAAATTGTGAATCAGACGATAGTTGCTCTTTAAGAAAAAAGTTAACAATTTTTTTCTTACTCCATTGGCAGATTTTTTTGCTTGTTTTATGTATATATTTTTTGTCTAAAACCTAGACTAATTTTCTCATTTTGCTCATCAAGTAAATGTATTATAATTTAAGAATTTTTAGATATTTACTGAAAACAAGACCAAAATACTAAGCAAAAAGGCATATTTGTTTTGCAGTGTGTATACCACACATAAAAGCCAGAGTTATCAATAACCTCTCTGAACTTCACTATGGGGCAACTGCAATTCACTAAAAAGACAAATAACCTGATGTAAACAGACAAAAACCAGAGGAACAACCTCGTATTATCACGCTGAGTTACCAACATTCCGATGGGTTAATGGTAAAAAAAACATTACATTCTAAACATGAATGACCTGCGGCGTCTGTGATCACAGGACGGCACGACACGACTTTATTACAGCACAGAAATATCAGACTGATTTACAAGACCAGGTGCTTCCTGAACAAACACAACTCCTGTAATCCACATCAAACTCATCCCATACACACACATACACAACTAAACAAACTCTGTGATGAGGTCAAACACATTCCAGCACATCATTGAAACACGAGTGTCTGCATGTGTGTATGTGTTTACCTGAATGGCAAGTGCTCGGGACACGACAGATCGCAAATACTGCATCGGCTCTTCTGGGCCTTCCCATTTATTCTGCCAACTTAATGGACACTGAGCGAAAGAGAGAAAGAGAAAGACAGAGAATTAATAAGCATGTTTGCATTTTTTTTTAGAACTTTTTCTTGACTTTTGCTGAAAATCTTCAGTAATGGATGTAACTACGGTATACTGTGGTACTGTAAATGCAGTGACACTTTTTTGCAGCCTTGGAAATGCAATTACAGGACAGATACAGTATAGTATAAAGCATGAACAGAATTTTGTGAATTTCTGCAGGCCTTAAGGGGTTTAAAGACCATCATAAAATTAAACACTTTGAAGACTCCTTAAGCCTTATTTTTATGCTAAATTATAAAAAACACATTCCACTAAAAAGCAATCGCTAACAACAAATTCTGCCTCCTCATGGGTCTCTAGTCGAACCTGACTTCAACTCTTTAAACAAATACAGAAATCGTCTGGAATTGATTGATTTTAAAATAGGGTGACCATACGTGCCATTCTTGCTTCTTACAGATACACTCCTTGGTTATCCTGGCTGTGTGCTTTGGGTCATTGTCATGTTGGAAGACCCAGCCTCGATCCATCTTCAATGCTCTAACTGAGGGAAGGAGGTTGTTCCCCAAAATCTCCCAATACATGGCCCCGGTCATCCTCTCCTTAATACAGTGCAGTCGCCCTGTCCCATGTGCAGAAAAACACCCCCAAAGCATGATGCTACCACCCCCATGCTTAACAGTAGGGATGGTGTTCTTGGGATGGTACTCATCATCATTCTTCTTCCTCCAAATACGTTTAGTGGAATTATGACCAAAAAGTTCTATTTTGGTCTCATCTGACCACATGACTTTCTTCCATGACTCCTCTGGATCATCCAAATGGTCATTGGCAAACTTAAGACGGGCCTGGACATGTGCTGGTTTAAGCAGGGGAACCTTCCGTGCCATGCATGATTTCAAACCATGATGTCTTAGTGTATTACCAACAGTAACCTTGGAAACGGTGGTCCCAGCTCTTTTCAGGTCATTGACCAGCTCATCCCGTGTAGTTCTGGGCTGATTTCTCACCTTTCTTAGGATTATTGAGACCCCACGAGGTGAGATCTGTCATGGAGCCCCAGTCCGAGGGAGATCATGTTTAGCTTCTTCCATTTTCTAATGATTGCTCCAACAGTGGATCTTGTTTCACCAAGCTGCTTGGCAATTTGCCCGTAGCCCTTTCAAGCCTTGTGGAGGTGTACAATTTTGTCTCTAGTGTCTTTGGACAGCTCTTTGGTTTGGCCATGTTAGTAATTAGATTTTTACTGATTGTATGGGGTGGACAGGTGTCTTTATGCAGCTAACAACCTCAAATCTAATTTAAGATAATAAATGGAGTGCACATTTAAAGGCAGACTAACAGGTCTTTGAGGGTCAGAATTCTAGCTGATAGACAGGTGTTCAAATACTTATTCACAGCTGTATTATACAAATAAATAGTAAAAAAATTATACATTGTGATTTCTGGATTTTTTTTTTTTGATTATGTCTCTTACAGTGGACATCCACATACGATGACAATTTCAGACCCCTCCATGATTTCTAAGTGGGAGAACTTGCAAAATAACAGGGTGTTCAAATACTTATTTTCCTCACTGTATGTGTTAGAACAAATACGACATTCGGAAGACGCACACGAAAGTCATGCCAGGAGCATCCCGGGAAAATGGCACATATGCTCACCCTATTTTACCCTATTTAAGTGTAGTTTTGCCACAGTAGCTGTGTTTGAATTAAAAACCTACAGAAAACATTAGCGCTATTATCTAAATGTCGTCAAAAAAACGATTGCGAAAGGACTGCGTTCCCATTAAACGATGTTAAACGTAATTTTGTTGTCTCGTAATAGGTCAATCCAGAAACCGTGCCGACGTGTGTACGACTTCATACGGTGCCACTCAGACCAACATGCAGACAACAAAATACCACAAGAGCGACTTAAAAGCAGTCGACTCCTGAATCGCTCTCGCTGTATTTTGATGTCATGCACTTGTTGGATATCATAAAGTCGAACACACCTCTTCTGTCTTGTCCTCCAACCAACCACATAACACTTTATTTAAATTATAATCATGTAACCTTCACGCACGTCAGGTTAATGCGGAAAAAAGTTTTGCGTTATATTCCTTTTTTGGATTGCCTGAAAAACCACATCACCCAAAACCTTTTTCTCATATATAGGAGTTCATGCAAAATCTGCATGTTTCCATTGGGTGCATTTCAATTCGCTATTTTAATTTGTGCAATTTAAAGGATAATTAAAACTCAGTTACTGTGACCAAACTAAAGATTATTCGATGTCCTTACTTACAATCTAATAGAAATACGTTTGGTGCACATTTACTACTGTTCTTTTTTAACACAAACACACACTTTTACCTCCTGATTCAACAGTGCAGTGGCCAGTTTGTGTACATCGGCCGTCAGGAGTGAAGTGCCTCTGATGACCTTACTGAGCGAGGCCAGCGATTGGTGAATGTTCTGGACCAATCGTACGGCGTTAAACTGCTCCAGCTGGATGAACGAGAGAACGGGAGAGCCGACACCCTCGCTGGGCGCAGCCACCTTCTGATGGATCATTGAGGAACCCTGAGACAAAATGAGAAGCACAGCCAATAAGAAGGTGTTTAAAACTGGCCTGGCCAATCACAGTTAAACAAAAAAGTATGATAGTAATAAAATGATTGTACGGTACGTTACCTGGTTAAGTCGCTTCCACAGGTTGAGCACAGGTGAGAGAGCGTTAGACCACAGCTCTCTGTCGAATTTGGACCCGGCGGCTACCGGCCTGCTCAGAATCCTCAGCTGAGAGATCACCTGCGCACACACACACACACACACACACACACACACACACACACACACACACACCTGATCCAATTCTGTAGATCCAACACACATTTTCTGACTGTGGTAAACTGCAGCAGAGGTACTGGTGACACCCATGTCTGATAAATTGGTCTCATTACAGGAGCAGAACTCACACACACACACACACACACACACACACACACACACACACACACACACACACACACACACACACACACACACACACACACACACACACACACACACACACGCACGCACACACACACGCGCACACACACACACACACACACACACACACACACACAGCCTTTTACAGTTGTGTGTGTGTGTGCTTGGGTGGCAAACATCAGTCCAAACCTGACAGTGACAAATAAGAGTGCAGTGTAGAAGTCTGCGCACACACAGAGTGAGTGTGTCGTTGTGTTTGTTTGTGTATGTGTGCGTGTGTACGTCTGTGTGTGTGACAGTAAGCTGAATGGGGTTGATTGTCTGTTTGATACACTAAACAGCAGGACATTCATACTCTGACATTTATATCTGAACAAATACGGTTTGTGCTGCAGGCGTGAGTGATCCTCAATCATGCTGCTTGTTAAGGAGCGATGTGATGTTACAGCGATGTGATCTTAACCACATCTGGAGAGCAGCAGGTTCCACCCAAAACATCACAGCATTGCAATTAATACCCATCAAGTGTGTGTATCAATGTAACAGTATGTGCTTGGGTGGGAAACATACTGTGCTGCTGACAAAAATCGCAAACACTCTCACACAAACACACATTTAGGGCGCACTCACATTATCCAAACCAAACCATACCCCAATGGGATTGTTCCCCCTCCCTACTCTCCCAAGACGCACACACCAAGCGTGCCGCACAAGCCCTGAAACGTGAAGCCAAAACATCTTGATCGCCCCCGAGTGACTGGTCCCAGTACAGGTCATAAACCCCGCCTCCCCATGTTATACAATGGGACTTGAGACCAACTAAACAATTTATTTACACTTCAATTATCTTTTTCCCAATTCTGGTTTTTGTCATTAATTGTAGTTTTTATCACGCTGATGTAAATTCAAGTGTTTGTCTTGAAATAAGTTTGTTTTTAGTTAGTTATTTAATGCTATAAAAACGGTGGTGTGACATCATGATTGACAGCTGTGATATGCGCATTATGCTAAAGCGAGGACGGGGCCGTGATTTCGCGGCTTTACTTCCTGCAGGACTAGTCTCAAAATCGCTACTGCGCAGACTCAAGATGTCAGCACCGTATCGAGACACTGGCGGCTTTACTTTTCAGCAATGGAAGAGAGCGAATGGGCATCGTCCATCTTTTGCATGCACACATACACTCCTGCACACTCTCGCACACAAATACACACTCTCAATCTCTCTCACACACACACACTCCCGCACACATTTTTGATGTAGAGGAATGTCCTGCTCAGCACAATGACTCAAAACACCCTGACCCTTAATGACCTCTGTACAACAAAACAGACAGACACACATACACACACACACACACACACACACACACACACACACACACACACCTGTGAGCTGATTATTCTCTGTGCAGATCTCTCTATGTTTGCAGGAAGGCCAAAGAAACTGGGTTTGTCATCCTCAGGAAGACCATCCACCAGCACACGATAATCCTACACACACACAAAACAGGACAACAAAAGAAAACTTAAAACACCATTTCTATTCCAGACACGTCCTAACACTCATACTTCAACACACTTACAGTCAGCCTCATATCTCTACACTGTAGCTTTCGTAACATCTTCGTATTGCCGGGCATTGTGGCTAATATTAGTTAGTAAAACAGTACTGACTCAACACTTCTAATATATACTGAAAACAGCACACTAGACACATTTAAGGAATATTGAACAGTCTCAGGATGGATCAGGATTGGGTTGGAGCTGGTAACGCACCGCTATACTGCAGGAGTTGGGCAGATGTATTTGTGCAGAGAAGGCGTGGGTTTTCTTCATGCGCGAGTGAGTTTGCGTTAGGAGTTGTGTGTTGAAGAACTGCTGCAGGTACGATCGGAGAACTCGCAGGTCACACGTGTTATCAATGCGCCCGCCGTAGATCGCGTTTTCCAGGAGACCGTGAGCGTATTCCCACTGACACACCTTTCCACCTGAAAACACAAATAAAACATTAAGAGACATTGAACACACTTAAACACGCACACACACTGATTTTCTGACACTAAGGGGGCGTGCACACCAAAGCTTTTACGCCCGCGGCCGGCGTATGTTTTCAATTGTTTCTAATGGAAGTGCTGCGCTATTTCAAAAAAGCCATTGCTTGGCGATTTTTCCATGTTCAGCACTGAGTGCCGAGATTTGAAAAATATTCAACTTTGGGTGAAAAGCTCAGCTCGTCAGTTCTCACATGGCCGTCCAATCACAGTGGATGAGGGGCAGGACAAATATCACAACAACCAACCGGCACATCTTACAACGACTGATTAATAAAGCAGAACCAAAGCGATCAGCTGAAGAAAGCTGCCAGTCGGCGTCTGCCAGGCATTTTTAGCCGTGAAAAAAAGCTGTGGTGTGTCCCGCCCCTAAGGGAGCATGCACACCAAAGCTTTTACGCCAGCGGCCGGCGTATGTTTTCAATTGTTTCCAATGGAAGCTCTGCGTTTTTCAAAAAGCCAGCAGCTGGTGTTTTTTTTCTACGCTGAAAGCCGTAGAAAACACAAAGAGCAGAGAGTTGAAAAATATTCAACTTTGAGTGAAAAGATCAGCTCGTCAATGTCAGTTCTCACACAACAGTCCAATCATAGTGGAAGAGGGGCGGGATAAACATCACAACAACCAACCGGCGCATCGTTTAATGACTGATAAACAAAGCAGAAGTATCACAGCAACCAAGCTTAAAAAAGTTGGCAGTCGGCATCAACCTGTCGTTTTCAGCCACGTTTAAAAGCTTTGGTGTGCACACCCCCTAAAGCTTGCATACCTTCAAAAAGTCTGTCGATAATCTCAAAGCCGGCCCTTAGGTCTGACAGAGAAAACTCATAGAATTTGGTCCAGCCCTGTGAAACACAAACACACATTCGTCATCATCTGTTAAACTAAAATAGATTTAGCTGGTGAAATAATAAAACCTGGTTAAAAACACTTAAATAATGATTTAATATTTAAATATTTAGTCAAATGGATCATTTTATCTAAGCTATTAAAGAGAAAAGTACTTTAATCTAATCACCCTACTAAAAACACCATACCAGCTAAAGCTGGTTACCTGGTTTAAACTGGTCTCCCAATCTGGTTTAGAAGGCTAATTTAAGAGTGGTTTTGGAAGACCAGCTGACCCACCAGCTACTTCAATTATGAACCAGCTAAGATCATCCATCTTCATCCAGAGAAAGGTCACACCGTGACGTATCGGTTTTCTACTGGTCACATGTCTCCACATGATACAAATTCGTGGGACAGAGTTTGTGAACTTTGGTACGCAGCAAAATATATTGCATTTGCATCCATATAAATGGAAGTCAATGGAATAAAATGTGTGTTTGAGACTTCACGTGAACCTCACTCCATAGTTGCGTGACCTTTTGTTACGGTCTGTAGTCGTGATCTGCAGCAGTGTGTTTGATGTACTGTACCTGTGGGATGTAGTTGCGTCTCTCCTGACACACGGCGTGAAACCAGGCCAGACAGAAGAGAGACTGAGCACGTGCCAGCTGACCACCTTTACTGATCTGCTCAGGGCTCCACGATTCATACGTCCTCTTCAGATTCTTCTTGAGCCCTGGAGGAGCCTGAACACACACACATACACTTTATCTGTGATGGGACGTACTGTCGGTCTGTCTGAAGAGGGTTTATCTATAGAGGAGCTTCCCTGCAGCTCACAACACTGAGGTCATTAGCACATACTGATAAACCGTACAGCATAAATGCACTTTAAATTACTTTGGATTTAAAGAAATATTCCACTTTCATAAAAAGTGCTATTTTACTCATCACCATGTCATTCAAGATGTTTATGTCTTTCTTTGTTCAGTCGAGAAAAAAATAAGTTTTTTGAAGACAACAATCCAAGATTTTTCAACAGTTTACAGTTTTTTTTTAACTCTTTCCTCCCCAACATTTTTTTTAAAGTTGCCAGCCAGTGGCAGCATTAAAAAAAAAAAAACATGATTTTATCCTACCTTCATTAGTTCTCTTTTTATCACCTCTCAAATATGGGTAGGTCTCTTCAAAAACACCAAATTTTGAGCAAAATGCTGAGATAATTACATTTTTGTGAAGAACTTTTGATAGAAATCAGATTCAGAGCGAACCTTAAAACATACACAGACATACAGCTGTTTGCCCTAGGGCGATACTTCCAGGTTTTATAACATAAACGCCACCTGGTGGATAATAGTGGTATTACGGATTGCCGGAAATACTCGTCATTGGCAGGGAAGCGATTTCTCTTTTTGGCGGGGAAAGAGTTAAAAGTGCAGTTTCAATGCAGCTTTAAAAGAGGCATAAACTGAGGCATAAGGGTCTTATCTAGCAAAAAAAATTACTTTTCGCAAAAAAAAGAAGTACTTTTTAACCACAACTTCTTGTCTTGCACTAGCTGTGTGATGCGCCAGCGTGACCTTACATATTACGTTATCACGTTGAAAGGCATGACATATGCGAAACTACCGCTCTATTGTTTACAAGTGTGGAGAAAGAGGAGCGTTCAGAGGTTGTTGTATGTGGAATGATACTAATTAATGTCTTTGTGTCAGTTTATTATTATTATTAAAGGGATAGTTCCCCCAAAAATGAAAATTCCGTCATCATTTACTCACTGAAGAATCAAAAAATACAAAAAATGGTGTGCACATCACATATACCCAAATATGTGCCAGGTGCAGGACAACTAAATATATAAATGAATTAGGGGTGACCCCGAATAGTCGAAGATTCGATGCATCAATAGGAGAAGCCTGATTCGACTACCAATCTCACAGTCAAATCGTCGCAGATGTGTTATGAAATGAGGATCATTCAATTTTGGCTTTATATGGGTGCACACATTATATGATTTCACATATGACAGCTTTCTCACAATATATTAATATACTGCATATTATGATAATGCTGCAAATAATATGTGAAGTAGCAGCTTTCAATAAATATTTTTAAAATGCGTTTATAAATCCAACAACCCCTGTGTCCGGGCTACACGTCCATAAGAGGTCTCTATGTTAATAAAGCCTTGCCTCTTTGTTTCTACATTTAAAAGACAAAGCTGGCAAATTAAACTATGACTTTCGTTCTTTTAATAATTTCTATATTTTATTTTATTTATAAATCACTTTGGGTTATCTGATTTAACTATTTGGCTTGTGTTTTGTTTCCGTGCACTTGAGGCATTTTGCATATTTGTTCTGCACTTTGTTACTTTTGACCTTATTTTATTAAAAAAATTGTATTTATTATAAACGTAAATTCTGATCTAATTTAAGTATGTAAATTTTGGATAGCTTTTCATTGTATCGATGTTGCGCTATTGCGTGCTGGCCATGCTTGCGCATGTAATTTAGCTGAACGGGCTAGGTAGGTGCTCTGCGTCTCATATTTAGGAGTTCATCAAACTAAACATAAAAAAACGGATGTTTTTCGACGAGTATAAGTTTTTAAAATGTATTTAAAACAGAGGTGTTATCTTGTCAAAACAGGTAAGCCGTTTTTTTTATTTCGTTGATGAAACAGAAACTAGTATCTGCACCGAACCTATTTCTGCATGACACGAATGTCTTTCTTGTGATTTAATATTATGGTCAGTCGGTGTTCACTTTCAAATGATAGCAAAGAGATTCCTGAAATAAATAATATCATCCGGTCTTTCGGTATCTAAAGTGAATACAGAGATGATCAAAGTCAAAGCAAGCAAGCAGGTATTTCTGTGCTAAATAATAACGCGTAGTGTCTATAAAATCATTAATTTCAGTGTTTTTCTTGTTATAAATTAAAGTTTAATGAATTGTATATAAAGATTAGTTTTTATCATTTACAGTCACAATCACAAATTATTTGTCATTTCTCATTTGTCGTTTTTTTTTTGTCATGACTGCATTGACGCGCTATCTCCAAATTAAATAAAAACACTGAATTGTAGCCGGAGTTTCCAAGGCAGGATCACCTTTGTTATTTTTTAGGTTTAGTTATCAAAATGTTTTTTTGTGTGATGTTCTGTAGATCGTGGCTTTTAAATGTTATGAGGAATAATTAAACAAATGTTGCCTTACATTCGATCCTTAAAAAAATATAAATGCATCGTCAGTTTTGTCTTCGTTTATTACTTGAAAGACAGTTTTGGTCACTTTATCAGAAAGTTGTTTATGTGTGCTGCTTGTGAAAGAAAATAAAAGTTACCAATTTGTACTTGGTCTGGCCCCCTCCCAACCCATGCACACAAACATAGATGATTCGACTATCGGTCGACTATGGAAAGATTCAACAATTCTGATTCGAATATGTAAATCCTTAGTCGAGGACACCCCTAAAATGAATAATGAAATGTGAAGTCTCCACACTGAAAGTTACTGTTCCAAAAAAGTTCGATGAAGACCTGAGGGTCGAAACGTTGCTTTTACAAATAAAAACTTTTTTGCAGCAGTAACTTTCAGTGTGCGGACTTCACATTCCTGAATTATTTACTCACTCTCATGTTTGTTCAAAACACGCATAATTTTCTTAATTCTGATAAACATGAAGGGAGATATTTTGAGAAATGTTTGTAACCAAACCATTCGTGGACCCCATTCACTTTCATAGTAGGAAAAATAATACTATGGAAGTCAATAGGGTCCACGAACAGTTTTGTTACATTTCTCAAAATATCTTCCTGTGTGTTCATCAGAACAAAGAAATTTATGCAGGTTCTTAACAACATGAAAGTGAGTTAATGATGACAGAATTTTTATTTTTAGTTGATCTATCCCTTTAAAAGCATATTAGTAGCAGCTTTATACTCATACGCCATTCGATCTGTGCACCTTGCATGATTTCCAACACACCTAATAAGCCATAAACACAGAATTACGATGAACTCCGTCGCACATATCTTCCAGTTTCCTTCAAAACCTTTAAATGATGTTAGCATACTCGTGTATGAATCATAAAGACCAGTGAGGTAGTGGGGTGGGGACAATCACACTCGGGTATGAACACGGTTCGGTCCAGTTAAGGATAATATGAGTGCACCCCCTAATTGTCTACCAAATGTTCAAATATAAAATTTAAAGAGCACACAAACCTCGTAAGTGACTTTGAGACTTGACTGCAGCAGTATTGGTGTAAACTTCACATGGACCTCAGCAGTCAACCAGATCCTAAAACCTGCCTTGGGTTTTATACTGTTCAACTCCTGTACACACACACACACACACACACACACACACACACACACACACACACACACACACACACACACACGCGCACACACACACACATCAGATATCTGACCACAATTAATTAA